>JAGFPH010001952.1:167716-208147 GCA_018207615.1 Philaenus spumarius
TAGAATAGGACCATAAGTCAATTTTAGAAAGAGAGCATTTTTATTTTGAATTTAACTTAATTTATATTACAAATGTTTTTTAGAAAGAGAGCTTAATAATTAGAAGCATTTTAAAGTAAAGGAAATAAATATAAAAGGGCAGACAATTTTAAAGTACATTTCAGTAGAATAAAAATAAAGGCAGACAATTTTTTAAATCAATTATTTTAAATTTAAAAGTAGGGTTTAAGAAGATAGACAGTCTATGTACTAACGCCAAGGCGCGGAAATTATACGAGTTTCAAGACGCAGTTAGAAAAACAACGTCCAAAAGTCTAGACGAGATAAGCGAACACCTGCAAGCCAATTCCTGGAGAAACGGCCTACGTGCGTTCACACGCAAGATCCACAGAAAGAACGCGTAGTTAGCATCCCAAAGACTGACGCAACTTTGAACATCTATAGGATCAGACGTTTTCTGATTGGTGGAAGGGGAATGGACGCCGGCTGAATGAGCGGTGGAGAAAGACGAAAAAGTCACTCGTCAACTAGAGCGACCAGTGAACGTCGCTGGAAGTGTTGCGCGCTGCGCATTGTTAAAAAGTTTAATTATGTAACATTTATTATTTTACACTTGTCAACCAGAGTCCAAGCTGTAAGGATGCTTGAAGTGTTGCGCGCTGCGCATTGTTAACAGTTTTCATGTAACATTTATTATTTGATCTACAAGTACAATGTAGTATCTCATAGTCAATTGGTGTAAAGTGCGATCGCTTAAATTAATGTGACAGTAAATCGGACACGAACATGAACTAGGCTACGAAAGTTTTTTGCGCGTGCGAGTGGGTATTTTTTTAAATTAATAAGTTTGTGGTCTGCTTATTGTAAGTACAGTGCACTTAAAATTCTTTTTTTAATAAATTAATAGCTCTCTTTAAACTTATAATCTATAATTTGTATGTATTTGAATTTATTTTTCTTTGTCGTATATTTTATGATCGTATTAATAAATGTCAAAGGTAATTTCTAAATCGTCTACTTTGTTTGGCCTAATCTGATCCTTTTCACCTTATATCAATCAGGTCATTGAATTCACTACCCGAGATAGATTAAAACTAAAAATAGAGTCTTGCAAATCAACTCAAGTTTATATATTTGTTATTTTTTATTATTTGTAAGCAGAGATCTTACAAAATTGGCGCAGCCAACTTAAGGCTTGTCAATAGAGACACTAAGCTTACAAATATGGCTTTCCCAAAGTGGGGCTGAAAAGCAAAAGAAGATATATTTTTTATTTGTAACGCATAACGTTACAGGGTTTAAGACGTAAGGTCTAACAGAAAGACGGTAGAAACCTGTGTAGATATACTCTAGCAATGTAGGTAAGCCAAAGGTTAGAATTAAAGATGCAGTAGTTTTTTTCTCTCCATTTTCATTGTGCATTGACGTCAAGAACTGACTGACTAGGTAATTCGCTTTTTATTTCCTCCAAAGAAATAGGAATCAAGTCTCTACAAGTAATGACCTTTTGAATAATTTAAGGATCTGTGAGGTTCTGCAGATACCTTGACTGTGTCTTAGAAAGAAGTCATCTATAACAGCGACAAACTTTGTTTCTCGCTGTTAGTTCTACTAAACTTGTGCCATTCTGTAATTTCCTAATGGAAAGTACAGGGCCCGCAGTTCTAGTAATTGCTTTGTAGATCTCAAAGGGTTGATACCTTTGATAAAGCTGAGTCTTTTTCAGCGTCAGAAAAAACTAAAAATTTGGGAGCTGGCAACTCAGATGTTTGTTGAATAGCCCTCTCTTTTGTCTTCTTACGCAATTCTTTGTTTATAGAATCATCAGACAAACCTGAATGATGTCTCTTTGTTCCAAAATCTGTTTTGACAGTTTTTTGTACCATGGGTTTGTTTGTCCAGCGCATCGTGTTAGGTGGTATCGGGCAAACTTGGTAAGGGTGTTCCCATCAGATCACATTGAGATCACTTCTGAACCCAAGTTCCGTGAAGATCCCGAGAACTCTTTTGCCAGACTGGAATCCGATACTCTGAGGAAGAATCAGACTTTCTTCAACACCGCGAACACTTCCTGACCAAGAACCGAAGTGGCTGGCCCCTGAATAGAAACCACGCATACATCTCGCCAGAGCAAGCTCACATCAGCCTTACCAAACCAGAGGTTGTCAAAACTCTGGCAGATTCAGCACTCCCAACGCGCAATGGCTCTGCATAGTCAAAATCCTAAAAGAAGGTGAGAATAGGAATGTATGTAATTGGATGGATGTGTTAGGCATTGTTTGACTCAGGTACCATGAGGGACACCAAACCCCTCTTAGTAGGTGCAGCTAGTCTGCACCCCCTGTGCAGGGCCTGGGGTCTCAAACCTCATATGGCTCTTTGGATGTATGAATCTGTGATCAGACCCCAAATACGGAGTGGTGGTTTGGTGGAAGAAATCATGCCAAACTGCCAAAGGTAACAAACTAACATTTCTACAATAACTTGCATGCTAATGCATAATTGGAGCTTTCAGAAGTAGCCTTAAGGCGGCTATGGTGGTGCTTCTCGGACTTCCGCTTCTAGACATCCACATAATGTCGGAGGCAAGAAAGTCTGCATACAGACTAAAAAGTGTGAATGAATGTCGGAGGGGCAAGCCTGGAGCACGATATTCCGACATTGTAAACACCGTACTTCAAAACTCGGTGTTAGACATGGTGACTGATGCAATGCACACCGAGTACATTTTCTATAGAAAATTTACAGTAACCCTCGGAACTCAAGAAGACTGGAAAACCAGGATCTGCCAAAGGAACTCTAGTCTGGTACACAGATGGGTCTTTGATTGGCAGCAAGTTTGGCTATGGAGTATACAGTGCATCACCAAGGACAGATATCAGTGTGAGTCTTGGGACGCACTGTATAGTCTTCTGCTTGCGCCCACTTAGGATTGTCGAAAGGATACAGGAATAGACATATCCATTAGGACAGACAAGCACTCTCTGACAGACAAGCAGCAATTAAAGTGCTAGAATCAGTACAAGTCACATCCAGACTGGTGAAGGAGTGCCTCTCAATACTAATCAGACTTTGCACATTAAATATGGTGGAGTTTAAATGGGTGCCAGGACACTGTGTCATTCAAGGAAATGAGATGGCAGATACTCTTGCATAGAAAGAAGCATTCACACCAATCATGGGGTTGGAACCAATGTGCCACATTAGCCATAGCACTGTCAAGAGCGCAGTAAATAACTGGGTCAGGTATGAGCAACACCATTTATTAATTGTGAGGAAGTTGTAAAACATTAATACACAATCACAACTCTAAAATAACAAATAAATTTCATTCCAGACGTGCACATCTGGCGATACTGAGCGATAACTGAGTTCCTACATCTTATCTCTGCCAGTTTAGGCTAATGGGTCTCTCAATTAGCGTTTCATACAACATATTCGATTGGAACAAGAGCTGATCATTCCAGAGAAGCATTAAGTCACATTTTGTGGCTCTATATTTCAAATTCCTCTATTGCATTCATGTAACGTACTTTTTTGCATATGTAACGTTCATTGTTTCTATATTATCGCTGCAATCGGAGTAAGTAGTATAACTGATGCTGTAGTTATATATAACCATATTTTGGACATAATCACACTTAAATTTAAAAAAGAGTACATTTTTATAAAATTTTGAACTGATGAATTTCTCCAAAGAAGAATTCCATAAATCAGGTAATGATACACTAGACTACAGTAGGATGTTAAAAGTATCAAAGTATCACAGAATTCTTTCAAACCCCCTAAGTACCTAAATAACTGAGCTAATTTTGGCACTAATACTGCCAGTTCAACTTATTATCAATTAGTAGACCCAAACACTTTATTGATTACACTTCTTCAAGTGTTTGCCTATTGTCCGTAATTAAAGGCCTATTTTTATACTTCCAGTGTACAGTAAAGTGTATGACAAGCTTTTTCTAACATAACTTTTAAATTACATAATCAAATTTAATATCCTTTTTGATGTCCAGTACGGTTTTCAAAAGTGAAAATCTACCGTACACGATAAAGTGTAGTTTATAAAATTTTTAGTGGAAGGTCTTAACCCTTTCCACTCCAATTACCTAGTGTTGCTATCAGGTCAATTTAATTTTAAGCGAATATTGCACTGTAACATGTTTACTAAAAAAAAAGTATTTCTGTCAGTTCTAAAAGGCTGATTTTTTTTGTAGTTTCTTCTATGACTAAAGTATAGATTGGTATGAAAAAAACATATATTTTTATTTTCAAGTATATGTTTTTAATTTTTATTTATTGAAAAAAATATAAATTTGTAACAAAAAACCGGAATAAACAAGAATTTTGTTTGGACAAATTTTCAATGGGAAGACCTATATTTGTTGCTTGTTTTTTTGTTGTCTATATCATTATAAACAAAATTAAGTGGTTTACACATGTTTTAGACACAATAATAAATTATAAAAAATTATAATTGGAAAAAAAGTTTTTTGTAAAAAATTAGTTTTTATGAAAACAATTAGTTTTGACACCAACTTGTACAAAATTGCCTCAACTATTTATTTTATTGCTTAGCAACAGTATTATGTAGATCAAAACTAGTAAGAAAAGCTTTTTTCAAAACTGATTGGTAATATTTTAAATCACTCAGGTTCGAAACAAAGTTCCGTCGCCACTAACGTCATTTTGTAACAAACTGCCGTCGTCTTCGTTCATTTTATTTCACAACAGTCTATTATTATAAAAAGAACAATATTCAAAAATAAACTGTGAAATTACACACAATAACCTAGTACAACAAAACTAAACAACGCGTAAGCTCACTAAAACACTGCTTAGTAAGTAGGAACCAAAAAACGGCGAGAGCAGACAGCTGTTTACAGACCGGCCAAAGACGACAAACATTACATTTTCTAAGATTTATTTACCATAAAAACTGAACTCAAATGGTCCTAAAAAAATTCCACATATAACAGCACATCTCAAACTTCAACAATAGCGGTCATCAAAGTAACTACGTCTGTTCAAATGCAATCAAAGAACGTTATCATAGCGAGTCTGGGGCTTGCCCGATATAGGGGTTTGTGCCGATTAATAGAGTGCGGGGCTGCCCCGACACTCGAGTGGAAAGGGTTAATAGTAAAAATAAGGTTAAGAGTGTTTTTAAAAATCTTTTAAGGGTTTTGACCGTGTGGATCTTAATTTGTTACTAATGAAATGTGAAAAACTTGTATATTTGAAAGATGTATTATTTTGTATATAGTGATTGTTGTAATTTTTTATTGTATTTTTTTTTTTTAATGCTGATATGACTAAAGTCTTAATATTATCAGTATAATTTTATAAATAGTTATAAATGTTTCTCTTGCTACGCAATATGTTTTGCCAAACGCAATGCAAACTTCTTAGAAAGAAGTTGAATGAGTATTCTATCATCTAGCATGACATTTGGTGTCTGATTTGAGCTATGCTTTCTACTGAAGTGTACAGTATTTATTAGGTATTATACAGATTAATTAACAAAATGTTATCAGTAAAGTTTGTTTTGCTATCAATAATTTGTTCCCGAAGTTAGTGCCGGTTTAGCAAGCTTGCCAAACCATAAGGTTCCAGATTGAAGAATGTTTACTGTATCTACATACTACTTAGCATCTACCATTTCGTAAGGACAACTTACATCTCCATTTTGTGATAAGAGAGTCAATATCCATCAGCAAAGAAAGAATCTGATTGGGCTGACTAAATCTAGCTTCTTCTCTGTAAAACATGATCATAATGGCCCCTTGTAGTGCTTTATGGGAGAACTGGCGCTCACCTCTCTGCACTAGTGTGTTGTGGATGTTTAAGTCAAAGATTGAGTTGAACACATCCGAACGTTTTTGTACATCTGCTAAGAAAAATTTTTGTTCGGCTTCAGTCTCAGCTTTCTGAAAATTGCAATGAACATAATATTGCTGCTATAATTATCGTTACAGTCCAGTCATATTAGGACAAAATGATCCTTTACATAAAAGTAATTTTATTAAATGGCATACTGTACTAATCTACAATATTATAATAAATAAATCAAACACTGTTTAAATCCACAACACACTGAGTGTTAGATTTATTTAACAACCTGTTATTGTCTTCAACTTCCACATAGTTATAGCCTCAAATTTCTAAATTATTGAATAATGTTAGTACCAAATTAAATAGTCACATAGGAGTCTGATGCTATAGACTTGTGTCACTACCAGATGGATCTTTGATGACTACCTACTAGATAATACCCAGTCAAGAGAAAAGATGTTTGCAAAGCTCAAAGTAACGTGTTCTTTACCTCTGCAACAGAGGAGAATGCACCGACTAGATGTAATAGACATTTACTATCACATAATCAGTGTTCAGCTGTTTATTAAATAACCAAAATAATTGCTATTAGCCTAAGCTTCTTTTTGTGTACCAGCAGCTGTTTGGCATTTGTGTTAGTAAAGGCTATAATCTTTTTTGCTAGCTTTAGACTAATACTTGTTTTCTGATCTTGTTCCCAGACTTTTGTGGTGTTTAGAAAGTGCATTGTTGGCACTTTGAAGATTGGCTCAGGACAAACAAAAGTTGCTTCTTTGGTATGCCAATCTGTCACTTTAATCCATTCGTCATCTGTCACTTACAGCAAAGAATATTTTGTTTTTATTCTCAGCTGGTTAAATTACTTTTAGATTTTTCTAGACCAGTCTCGACTCAATAGTATGTTATATAATAGCTTAAAAGCTGACTTATTGACATTATATAGATCTTTCCACCTCTGAGACCCTTGTTTACATTACCTCTGAAGAAAACTTTGGGAAAAAATAAGAGTTTTTGTTTTTTTATTGTTACATTTTTCTTATGTTATGAAATGCGACATTAATGGGGCCGGATGTTTATCCATTTGAATAAGTTATTGACAATAACATCTGATCCAGATATCACTTTCCTCAGGATGGCGTACCCTCGAATTAAAATCTTGATATTTTCACTAAAAGGTTCCCTGACTGATATATTGGTATGACTGGAGCGGTACCTTGGCCATCTCAAAGTCCCGATCTCACAATACTGCACTTTTTAATTTGTTGATGTTACCACAAAAAGCTTGAAAAATCCTTATTTTGAACCACTTCCAAGATAAGAATATTTTTGCTGTAAACGCTAGACATAATACAGTGGACATTAGATGTTTAGAGCAACTAATGGAGACAAATAACTTAAACCTAATACTCAGTTTTTAAGGTACAATATAAAACTTTAATTTCTCTTAAAACATTTTGTTAAAAGAATCATTTGATTTGTTTAGTTACTTTATAGAATTCTAAACTATGAAATAAAAGCAGCCTTTTTCAATGACATTGTATATTTAAATAATTTATAAAAAAGAGGACGGTTTCTAGCCCATGTTAGATGTTCCACAGTTGTCCGTGTTTCCTTGCCCTCGTTATGTGGAGACCATATTATAGATTAAAATTTTAGTGTTGCTTAACAGTTCTCTTTTTTTTTCTTTTTTTGCTAATATAAGGTGAATAGCTTTTGAGATTATATGATTTAACATGACACTAGGACTGCAGTGTGTCTATGGTGTCATGGTACGGTTTCGAATAAATATGTTTACAAAATAAAGTGAACACTAAGAAAAAATGAAATACCAGATCATAAAGTCTTTCTTTTTTTATGTTTAACATATTTTGTTTAACATTTCTCCACAATTAAAAGTCAAGTTGGGTGATGGGCAGACTTCTTCCAAACTAAAGTTGCAAAAGGAAGTTCTTCAAGGAAATCACAAGCAACATTGGAATTGATAATTTGATTTTGATCTCAATTTAGGGAAGAGGCATGGGCGCCCATATCTATCGGCAGAGGGGGCCACGCCCCCCCCCCCCCCTAGCTCTCAGGGAAAGGAATATATGAATATTATTAATTATAGTCAGGTATTTTTCTTTAAATAGATTAGCACTAAAATATGTTTCAAATGTTATGTGCCGTTTGATTTTACATATACTTATTTTACTTTTTACAAGGTTTCAAGCATGAGCTGCAATGCATTGTGTATTGAAAATGTTGGCGTGCAATGCATTGTCCGTCGGCCGCTTCTCATAATGTTCAGTGTCAAGCTCACATGAGCGTCCTTAGCAGTGAACGTGTTAAGCCCCATACCCCGGTCTGCCCCCCCCCCTAGAAAATATCATATGGGTGCCCATGGGAAGAGGCATGTAGCTATAATATATAAAGATAGACAAATCTATGTACAATGCTTCCAGCAAAGAAAAAGGGCCTAATAATGTGATCTTGAGCTCTTGGAACACAATAAATTGAGGGAATGGTGATAGTTCAGTTAAGTACTTTAGTGTTGCAAAACTGTGGTAATTAATGTTGGCATTTCTTTTTCACTCACCATTTTTCAAAAGTTCAATTGACATACAGTAAGAACTAACAAAAGACAAACATTGATTTTTCGGCTGTCACTCTCACATTCAACAAAGGTGTGAAAGTCTTCATTTGCCCTAATGTAAACATATGGTTGTGTACATGTCTAAAAGTGTTTAAGTAGCTTAACAACTAAATATTACTTTTAGAAATATCTCATTTTTCCATCATGAAGCCCTACAGCAAAGTTATACCTTTTAAGATTTACTCTTGCCCGCAAAGCAAGCAATAATTAAAGATTACTGGCAGTAAAACAGCTTTTTTTAATCTTGAAAACTGTTGTTTTTTGAACATCTAGTTCTGAGCACTGTTTTGATCAAATATATGTGGAGTTCATAAAAAATTGTTTCAAATGTTTTCATTGCTGACTGATGGTCAACCTAAACGTTTTTGTTTAATAAGCTACCAGTTTCAATCAGTTATTTCATCTACAAAAGTTAAACTATAGGGATTCTTCTTGAACCACACACCGATACTCATGTTGAACAAGAGTTCAAAAATTTAACAAAACTGAGCTTTCTTTTGCATGTTGATTTTTTAGATAAAATAGACCATATGAGCAAAAGATTTCAACAACTGTTATTAAATTACATGTGAATAAAACTAAAAACAGCTGTTTCATACACCTAACAGTTTTTCTTATGGAACCATACAAATTTGAAACCTCTGTATGACTTCATAAACAAACTGTATTTACACAGTACTCAAAGGATAAGTCACTTTACCTGAGCAGTTTCTTTCATACTGTCCAGCCATTGTGTAACAGCAACTTTATATTTGCTCCAGAAGTCAAACCCACTTGTCTCTAAGCCTGGCGTGCGTTCTAACCATTGTTGTATCAGATTTTCTAATGAAGGTTCGTTCTCAGACTTCTCTATTGCCTTCATGGCTTCGGGTTCACGTCCAAATACACTACTGTAGTTCTGGTTAAACTTTACTCGATTTTCCTGTATAAATAAATTAAATTTAGTAAAACAATGGGAAACAGACAATAATCTATTTTATGTTTTAAAAGTGATTAAAAATTCTTGGATCTGTGGTCTTATGACATATTTAAATTTATAAAACTAAATTGTAATAAAGTAATCCACTGACTATAGCCATTATGGCTTAGGGTTATATACTATAAGTTTGTAAACATAAAAAGTTAGAAGTCTCAAACAGGCAATGACTAGGTAACCCATATATTTGTTTGTTCGCTGCTAAATTTAAATTTATTATTTTATGTAGAAATATTGTCATTTATTTTAGCTAAGAAAGAACTGTTTTTCTTTCTTTCTTTAATATTTGTGTATGGATGTTTGATAGTGGATAAATAACGTCCTAAAAATCATCTTCAAAAAACACAACATCACTTTATCCTTCCGTACTACCAATAAACTATCAAAATTGCTTAGGCGTAAAACCAACACCTCAATTGAAAAAATGTCCGGAATTAATAAAATCAATTGCCAGGATTGTAGTAAACATTACATAGGTCAGACAGGGAGAGCGTTCATCGAACGTTACAAGGAACATCTTCCCAACAATAAGTCCAACATTAACAATTCCAATTACGCTCGTCACCTTGCTGAAAACAAACATAGCCCAGGTGACTTCCATGCTTCGGTAGAAACCCTACACATTTGCGGCAAAGGTAGACTAATGAATGCTAAGGAAGAGTATGAAATTTATAAAGCATTCAAAAATAAACCGGACGATATCTTAAATGACCAACTTTCATTTCACTCTCACCATTTATATGATACGGCCATCAAATATTTACAGAAGACAAACAGAGATAAACATCGTTAAGATCCCTGAACGCAATACCGGCAGTATTCAACCGACAATGATAGGTTGCGCACCTAAGTTTATGTCAAGCGCGGTATCGTGTTTATGTGTTGTTGTGATATGTATGTGTGTATATGTTTTATTTATTTTAATGTGCGATGATCTCTTCGGAGTGAATATAACTTGATAATGGAGTTTCGGCTCCGAAACATGTCGTAAGGAATACACGACTAGAAGTCACTTGACGGACCTAACAAGGTAATATTATTATTATTAAATAAATATTATTTCAAAAAATACTTAGTAATGACAAAAAAAAAACAAAAATCATAAGGTGTTCTACTTTATGTTACTTCTATTGAGCTACTAGAACAAATATTAAAATTAATATTTTAAATATATAAATACTGTATTTAATTTAAAAAATTAGGTGGCTGCATACTTAGGTCACAGCCGCTAACATTTAAGAAGAATTAATTGAACTGAAGAAATAAAAGCAAAAAGTAACTGTAACTGATATATTTTATTTCGTTCTTGATATAAATTTGCTACCTTATTTTCAAGGCTGATTGAGATTTATTAAAACAAATTTTGAGGAAAAAGTGAGAATGTTTTACCAATTTTGTAACCAACAGATATACTGTAGTGAACATATAATTGGATTTGTTGTTTAGTGTCCTTTTCTATGATCTATAGCATTGATAATATGTAGCTGTCTTACTGTCAAGTTCAATAGAAACCTATTGATAGATTTTTTCGGAAAACATAAGTGAGAACTTTGATTTTTTATATTTTCACACCCATTAGTATCATTTTTATTCCGCTCAAACTGTTTTAACATTTGGGCCTTACTTTTTTACTCTACCTTGTGCTTCCAAAACTGAAATTTGCTTGTGAAGAAATTTGAAAACTGTGCAACACGTCAACACACTTAGTCTTGTATTAATGACAAATGTGTGAATTAATTAAGATCAAAGGAGGCTATATTAACTAGTACAGTAGATATTTACAAATTGTACAGGTAATATTTTGTTTACACATTTTCTTTTGCAAAACAAAAATAAACTTACACCAACTATATCTTAGCACGTTTATTTTATTTAAAAGATAACAAATGTTAACGTTAACGCTTACATAATTTATAATAAACCTTGTTATAGACTAGCACATGTTTCAATTGCCTTACTAAATAAACATTCAATGATAACAGTAATAACATGTTGATGATATTACACCTAAATTTATGTAAACAATTAATTGTATTTATTTATAATAATAAGCATATAAATAGTATACTTGGTTAATAAGTAGATTTGTAGACACAAGTTAGGTCTTTGACATGTCTGAAAAATTAATTTTCCATTTAGTAAACAACACTGAACTAATATATTTTGGTGAGACAAATATAACATGGGTAACTTTTATAACATACTTTTATAACTTTTAGACATAGGAGTTTGCGCGCGCATCCTGTATAGCGTGAACGGGCAAGAGATTCCTACATTTTTTCTCACTTTTGTTATTCAAATAATTCTAAGGTAAAACTTTTATGAAAAGATAATTTACAAGTATACAGTTCAGTTCTTTGATTTATTCTCTACACTTTGTTATAATAATATTTCATTTTTGGGCAAAGCATATATTAGTAAATTACGTTTCTAACTTGGCACACTTTTGATAGCAGACTTGTAGTAAGAACATAAAAACTCGTGTTTTCAAAATAATAAATTTGAAAATGTTACATGTTTTTATACAGTTCTATTTAGAACTAAATTACAAAACTTTTTTTACATTTATGGAAAAAATTACAAAAAATGTTTACTACTTTTTATGTAGACTTTTAAGTTGAACTTTTATTTTTCGTAACTGAACAATTTTCGTTTCTTGAGCTAATAACTTTGTAAATTTTACATCTATAATTTTTTTACTGGCATATATAAATTTTTTGAACCCTTTTCTACAAAAAAGCTACGGTACACTTTTTTGGATTGGGGTTCATTTACTATTTTTAACGAATTTTTGAATAAATTCTTGCACACGCCAAAAAATCCATTTTCGTTAAAGCTGCCGGTTCTAGGATTAAAGTACTAGTATAAAAGATCAAAAACAATACACGTGTAGACCTAGTTAACAAATTAAAAATTGCAGAACATAATATATGGTTTGAAAATCAAAAATTCAAATGGCCAAAATCATATACTGGGAAAGTACCTTATACAATTAAAAATAATTGAAACGGGACAACCCTATCATAGAAATAAGACCATTGTCGATTATAAAACTGGAGAATTTAATTTTGAACTGCCTTTCAAGGGTTCCATACTGCTAGCTTTTTAAAGTTTTACTACAATGATATTAAAGACAGCAAAACTTCAAATAGTTAATATACCGAATTAATTGTTTTAACAATAATAGTGGTAGGAATAAATTATACACTGGTGGTAGGGATCAGTAACAGTAAGCGAAATTTCTCAAACACAATATCACTGTTCTAATACACAGTATTACAAATTTCTAATAAGCAACTTATGAAAAATGTTTGAAGATAGTTAAGGTAGTTAATGCATTATGTTAGCTAGTCATGAATGTTAACTTCTCTCTCACCTGCCGAAGACCAAGATTCTAAAGAAATTTTTTACACAAGAGAAACATCTTGAAATAAAATATAGGCAAAATATTTTTTTTTTGAAAAATCAGTATCTAAAGAATGAAAAGGGGGAAATGTGTTTTCACAGATTCCACAGTATTGTTTAGGTCTGACATACACTAACAACTGACATTCTTACAAATGCATACAAAATAATTTATGATTTTGGCTGAATACACCTATACAGCCAGAATCAGAGTGAATAATGAAAACTATTTCTTCATTCTTAGGAAATGGAACTCTAACTACAAATAGAATTTTAAAGCAACAAATAATAATACATAAATTATGCCATTCAAATTGTAAATCAGATCAAACTGTGTTCCTGGGATCATTTTACTTTCAATGTACTAAGTATAATATTTACATGAGTATTAGTTTAAAATAACTCAAACTCACTCGTTTAAGGCCTAATTTGTTTTCAATGAGACGGAACTGTAGACTTTGGAACCCTGAAGCAGGTGACAGGTAGTTTCTAAACTCCATGAAGTCCAGTGGAGTCATGGTCTCTAAGATCATTACCTGGTCCACTAATAGCTGAAATAATAATTTTTTTTATTCCTTCAAAATACAAATGTTACTATACCCCCCTTAGTTACTATATAGGGTGTCCCCGAACTCTCTGGTCTCCTTTTGTGAATTTGTTCCTGGGATCAAGACAAATATATTTCACAATATAAACATGAGTCAAGGTGCTTACTTTTTTGTTCCTCTGTCTGTTATTTAGAGAAAAAAGACAGACAGAAGAAAAAGTAAGCACCGTAGAAACATGAGAGTTCGGGAACACCAAACCATACAAACAGGACTCAAAGTCAATGAATTATTATTAAAGAAACATGAGAGTTCGGGAACACTCTGTATATAGAAAGGAAGGAACACCAAACCATACAAACAGGACTCAAAGTCAATGAATTAGTGATAACTTTACAACAAATTTTGTATACCAAATTACACATAATTCTACTGCCTTTTCAGCTATAAGTTACATAAAGAAAATCCCAATAAAGAATTTTGAGTTTTAAATTACTAAAATTCTATAAATACTGTGATAAAAATGTTCACTTCAATTCAAGATTGTCAGCATTATTGACTTAAATTTACAAATTATTAATGTTTTGCAAAGTCTAAGAAAATGTTGTCATTTTGCTACTCAAATTAACTAATACACTAATAATTTTGTTTTAAATTTTTGAGTGGAGTGAGTGATCCAAATAAAAAACTTCATGCACACAGGATCAAACTTACATATCTAACATGCTTGACAACTTAATTTCATAACCTTGCTTGCTAGTGTATGGAAGACGTAAAACAACTTAATCATCATATTTAAATCTCCAAGATCAGTTGTTTTAATGCCTTCAGTAGTGAACTAATTGAAACAATTAAACTTTTTATTTTTTCTACCTTCTGCCAAATTTTCTTGAGAAAATTGTAATCTTAAAATGTTGTGTAAACTACTCAGATAGAGCTTTATAACATCACAAAACTCTATTTTAACTCTAGACACTAAATTAGAGTCTTTTTTAAAGACTAAGACAAGATTTTAAGTCTAACAAAATTTACTTCTTTATAATCATAAGTACCAGGAGACCGAGCTAAAGCTAGATTATAAGCAGGGCTATGATTTCAATAATAAATATTGGATTATTGAGTTTTGAGGTTAGGCCTATAACATTAAACAACTAAATAAAGGGTATATACAACATTAGGATTACCTGTAATAAAAATACAGTTTAAAGGATTAACCATAATCTCAACGCTATGCCTCAGAAATAAGTCAGGCCTAAATTAAAGTTTAATATTTCAATATCGATTTAGGTCTAGGGCCTAGTTCGCTCACGTCAATAACTATTATTGCAAATTTCCGTGAACATCGTTTAGGTTAGGCCTATAACATTAAACAACTAAATAAAGGGTATGTTTATTTAGCAGAAGTATTCGTTGCCATGGTAACTATAAATAGATACAACATTTAGGCTTACCTCTAATAAAATACACAGTTTAAAAGAAAGCAGATGATTATTGTAATGGCATTGAAAACATTTGCATCAGCTGTGCTTTGTATTGTTTAAAATGGACAAATTTCACTTTTTAATTTAATAAAAAGACGTAGAAAACGAATTTTCCCAGACTGGTGACCATTGCCAATCGATTTCTCGTGGCCAAAAGCCCCATATAAAATGAAAAAATGAAAAATCCTTAGACGGAGATTCCAGATCCATTTAGCAGACAAACAATTATCTCTCGCTTTAGAAGATAAGATAATTAAGTAAAATTTAGATTAAAATTTGATATACCGTTAGGCTGGATGAAAAAGTACAGTTAGCAGAGCTGGAGAGCAGACATCAATCCCTATAGTAGAGTATGGCTTCTCTCTAGAATAGACTCCTAACTTACTCTACATGGTAATAAGGTCAATAACTTGAATATTATATAAGATGTGTCCTTGGCTACACGTGTAGAATAATAAAGATCAAATGCTGTTACAATGAATTTTGCAACGGTGTTTACTCAGAGCCGGATCTAGGCAAAAAGAAATTCTGTGCCTTCATTAAAGTGCCTTTGGCAGGGTCTGTTGTTTATGGAACTTCAGAAAAACGTCTTTGTTAATAATTGTTATAACAAAGAATTTGATTTTAAAATAAAATAAAATATAATTAGTTAAAATTAAATTTGAGATTAATAATTAATAATAAATAAAAGTAAAGAATATAATTGTTTTAAAAGTTGAGAAATATCTGGTAATTAATTTACATTAAGAAAAAGATGGGTCCAAATCTACATAGGTTTAGTGTTAATTTAAGAATTTGTATAAAGTTGATATTCAATTGGGAAACATACAAACAAGGTGATTTTTAAATTTTTATTTTGTGATTTTAATTAATAAATTTGAGTTTCTTTCTTTTTATAAGATTTTTATTTGAAAAAGTTCCTGAGTCATTAACCAAATTTCCACGCAATACCTTAGAATAAGAAGTGTTATTATTTCATGTGTTTTAGGTTGACAATACAGAAAGGTTTCTGAAGTTAGTTCCAGTGAACTCACGGCTCAATGAAGTATTTAAGATAATTTGCTGTTGAGCTGAGCCGGAGGTAGATTATAAATTTTAATTAACTGGAAGTTTTTAAAGTAAAAGGAGACCAGTGTTTTTTGGGAGGCTGAAAACATTGAAGATAGTTACAGCATCTAGACCGAAAAAGATTAGATTGCCAGGTAGGTGGCTGGAACTTATTATTTTGTCGACAGGGGAACCTTAGAGAGTAAAAGGTGGTTGTCCGTTGCAATGTGTATTATTCTGAGAAGAATGCCGCAAACTTCAAAAGCATCTAATCTGGATTATGACGCAAGTCATGGCAGTTTAATGTATTTGGAGAAATATTTCAATACTGTTATCCAATTATGTTTAGATTCTTAATATCTTAATACTAACACTACTATGTTAACATTATTATTTACGCTACTAAATTTTCAATTAATCGAGTAAATGAATTTTTCCCATTTGTCACGAGTGAATCTTGCTCAACCATACGTCAAATTGTAATCACGTCATCTGTAATTTCCTGGCATAACCAGTTTCCAACTGGAGGGTGAGATTAAAAGATATTTTCGATTGGGATAAATTTTATTCCTTTTATTAAGACGATAAAACCGATCCGAAGACAAGTAAATGTTAAACACTACTTTTCCAAAAATCTGACAGAAACCCTTCCCTAGACAATATTTTAAAAAAAGCTAAGATGGTTTAGTATATGCTCAAGGAAAAGCAAATAAGTATTGGTCTGAGCATTAAAACATTCAATTTTGAAACTTACCTTAAGAATTAAGACTATCCTATTCAGTCTTCTTACAACTTCCACCGTGAGGGATTCATTCAGACCCTAAACATAAACAAACATTATAGTTATTCAAGTGATCTAAGTATATCAGAAATCTATACCTTATAAACTATTGACTATATAAAAATCTTTAAATGTTTAAACCTTTGTTTCTTTTCATAGGATTTAAAAATCTTTTTTAATCCTGAAAAATTTGTCGCTCTCTTCTAACATAATGAGTAACTTAAAAATGTTGTGTGCTAACTAACACTGTTTACAGTGTTTTTGTATGGTACACAGAGTTCTAAAAAAATGATTATTCTTCAGTATTGTTTTATAAATCCACTGGTTTAGAAATTAATGGCATTTAAAGGTTAAAAACTTGAAGTCGATTTACATTTTTAGGAGGCTTTTTCCCATACTTAGCATTTTTTTAATCAAATATTTAATTAGATGTAGTCTAGGAAGTATTAATACTAATTAAGGACTAAAAGTGAAATAAATATTATTTGTCGAACACATAAAAATCAAGCTTAAATTGGGCCATAATTTCTAACTTAAATCAGAAACTAAACAACTAAAATAATCACATTTTAATTAAACAAGTTTATTGTTACCATTGTTGATAACAAGTTACAATTATTGTTTAAAATTATTCTTGAAAATTCAAGTGAGATGTTACAAATATGAAACTCAAACGTCTTTCCAAGGTAATTTGTTAATAGTTATTCTATGAATATTTTATTTGATTTATGTGAAAAATGGCCTCGATGGCCGTGGTTGTTAAGGCGTCAAAGCTTTATCAATCGTCATGGCAAAAATATTTACCTGAACATTTGTTTTACTCTTCCTACTTTCTATGAAGTAATATGAATTCACAACATGTAATCTTGTTCCACAGTTTTCATGTAGCCTGATTTGATATGAGGAATTGGCCATGGATATGACAATAATATAGCCTATGAAGAAGACAGCAAAAGAAAGACAAACAGTAAAGTTTGGATTGACGAAGATCAAAGTGGAGAAATAAACTTTGCCAGAAAGGACGACCTAAGAATAAATATGTTTCTATTGATAATTGACTCTTTCATTGGTGAGTTCAAGAAGATACGAATAGCCTATTGGATGAGTTTCAAGCCAGGTTTGACTTCTTATCTCAGTTATATGAAAACAAGAAAGACATGGATGAGGAATTGAGGAAAAGGCAACTAATTTCTACCACATCTATCTATACACATGACTTGGATTCTGATTTCATTGAAGAATGTATCCATTTCCAAAAGTACTGTATTGCAGGTACAGGGGTGGAGTACCCAGCAGAAAAATTGTTGCAAGGCATTTCAAAATTTCTCCAAAACTTCTCCCTATAAGATGTTTGCCTGAATTTGGACATCGCACTAAGAATAAACCTGTGCTTACCTGCTACAAATTGTGCTGGATGTTTTTCCCGCCTCAGATGAATTAAAAACTATCTAGGAACCAGCATTTCTGAAGGTTGAACTTACTTTTTTTACAGTGTATTGAGGCAAAATCACAAAAATACTTTTGTATGAGGACATCATAAATGAGCTTGATCTTAAAAAATCCTGCAAGAAAGTGATTAAATTTGAACGGTTGAAGGTTCAAAACATAATTGCTATGTGGGTTGTATTATTTGTTTGTATATAAAATGTTGTTGTAGTTGGTAGCTGTACTTTATTTTTAACTAGTGGACCCGGCAATGCTTCGCTATTGCTTTATTTAATTTTAAGGGTAGTTATCAAATTTCATTCTTTTGACTTAAGTTATTGAATTGCAAATGGTGTTTATGTCAACAATTTATATAAACAATATTTTAAACAGCATATATGTAAGTAAATAGATATGTAACAACCGATGTTTGAATTGAATTATAATACAGTAAGCATTTTTCGTTGATTTTTGTTTGTGTTGTTTGGCAATCTAACCTAAAAAAGCTGTTTTGGTTTTTGAAGAATAATAACCCGATTATAAATTAGAGAAATTGGTTGCAAATAAAAGTGTTTTGGTTCATTGTAGGCCTAACCTAAAATTATGTTCAGTTTTTGATCCATAACAGTTGTTTTATTTATAATAATATGTAACAACCGATGTTTAAATTGAATTATAATATAGTAGGCCTAAGCATGTTTTATTGATTTTTGTTTGTGTTTGCTTTTAATTTGTCAATCTAATCTAAAAAGCTATTGGTTTTGAAGAATAATAAACTGATTATAAATTTGCTAAAGTTGCTTTGGTAATGAATGTAAACAAACATGTGTTACTAAGCATTTTATACGAACAGCTGTTTTTGAGCGCTATGGTCTTGAGTCCATACAAAAGAGGCTGTTTAGTTTTTTCCAAATTTGAAACTTTTTCGGGAAACTTTTCAAATTTTTCTTTATATAAAAACCTAGTTTGGACTATTACGAACATTTTAAAACAAAAAATTGCCAAATTGGTCCAGCAGTTCTCAATTGATGCGATTTCAAAGAAACAGCAATTCATTTTTATTATATAGAATACGAACAATAAACCAATAATTAACTATATTTTGTATGTAACTTAAACTTAATTTTCCTTATCCAGTAATAGAGTACAGTACTTTATTTATGTGAAACATAACTTAGTCATTAACTTAGTCTAAGACCATTTAAAGATTGTCAACCTCAACATGAAAGAACAGAATAAAACACTTTTACTTTTCTAACAAATCTTAAAAGATATTTGTAAAAGAAGTAAAATCAAACTAATGTAATCTAAGTTATTAGGTACATTACAAAAATTAAATTGTAAAAACCCTTAAACCAATTTAGAGCTATTATTACTAAACTTATAAAATAAGACCAATTAATTCTGTAGTTGTATAAAACGAATCTAAATACACAATGCAGCCCTGCTTACGCAATACTGTACTTGATTTATCCCATTAGTTCAATCAAATTAGCTTTGGAAAAGCTTAGTTTCAGGAAAAAATGTAAACAGCTCTGAATTGAGCTGAAAATGATTTTAACTGGCTCAGGATCGATCCCTCTACAATTCCTACAGTCTTTTAGAGGGTGAGAGACAATAAGGGTTGAATGGTATTGGTGAAAAGGGTTAACTTTTTTAACTAATCCCCAAAAAAAATTTATTGCTGGCAAGCTGTAAAATATGAAAAAATAAGAAATGTTTACATCAACATATTTTGACATAACCTCAAAACCTCAAGTTAAATATAAACAGTTTTAAAGAATTTTTTTTTTCATTATTGCTACTCGGATTTCCCAATGATTTGAGGTTGGTTGGCTACTCGGATTTCCCAATGATTCCTCCATGTTTAATTTGGAAAAAACTCTAATTTTAAAACTATTTGGGGAAAGTGTGACTTTTAATGATCAAAATAAACACATTTTTTCATAAAAGAAAATTTATTTGTTTTTGCAATTTTTGAGTTTTAAAACATATTGAGTACTTACATGATTGTGACTAAAGAGTAAGCGAAGTGAGTCAATTTCAAAAATGATTTGTTTAAACCATAATTCATATGCTGAAACAAACCATAGTTGTATTGTTAATATCAACAGAAATAAAATTAAGAGACATTAAAAAAAGATTTCTCAAAAACTTAGATTATGGAGATTGTTATAATTAATGGAATTATCTGACCAAATATCTTTCTATCAAATTAACAATATACACTAAATATTGATGATCACTTATCAGACAAAATAGATAATACTTAAAAGATTCAAATTAAGTGTTTGCTACCCAATCTGTATGGAAGGCAAAATGTTTATAATCAACTGTACACGTTCACGGCACAATCTTTAGCTTTCAACTGACTGCACACACCTCCTCCAATGATAAAGTAACCATCTTGAAATTAGAAAAACCTATCATGATAATTAAAAATAAAATAGTAAAAACAAATAACATTGAACTTTTGTTTAAAAATAAATATACAGTAAGACCCCGATAATCCATCACTCGATAATCCGGCAAACCCGATAGTTCGGCTTCCATCATCTTGAAAATTTGCACTCATTAAACATGGCAGTTTTTGTAATTATTGAGTGATTTAAGCCCGGTCTACACTGTCTGTTGGCTCCGCATCCGTTTAAAACAATGTGTAAAAATCTACTGCTCAATAAACTTGTCCAAAACACCAAAACAAACATTTCAATCAAAATTTCTCCTAAAAATCGAATCGATTCAAAACAATGTGCTCTTGTCGTCCATTAAAAACATTACAGGGACCGTTTAACACTTTCGTTGCTGACGGTATTTTTTGAACTTATTCCACTTAATGAAGATTATTTGAAAAAATTTAAGTCTTTGGAAAAAGATACATTGAATTTTTTGTAAATAGTTGTTTGATTTAAAACCGCTTTCTTTTCACGGTTTGGAAGCGAAAGGGGTTCGAAGAATTTGTGACAGGCTGGAGTAAAAATAGCAAACCCCCCCCCACCACGAACTGTACTGACTAACAGAAGGCAACAACAAAGGGGAATGGGGCCGTGCCTATTTGAGGCCCATCAGTTAGCGGCAATCTCTCTATGCAGTTAATGTTACGTAGTTTCAACGTGTAATTTACGTGTTCATATATAGTACATGTGCTTTTATTTATGGTTTATTCCCTGTTTAAACTATTTTAAAGGAAGAATTCGATAATCCGGCATATTCGATAATCCGGCATCACCGGATCCCCGAGCATGCCGGATTATCGAGCTGTCTTACTGTAGTTGGTTAAGAAATTACATAATGTAGGTAAAAATAATGACAATTCAGAGTTTTTTTTCGATATAACGTATGTTCTATGTGATTCCCACTCATTCACAGCAATCAGTACTAACTCTACATTGTGTAAGTACGCTTCCAGATCAACAAAATTTTCAACAGTGGGATATTTGAATTCGACAAATTTGAGATCTTGGAAGAGTGGTTTTTTAATATTTTGAGTGAAACCCTATAAATATGATACATCTTGCAGCCCAGATTATTTTAGAAAAAGTACTAATATGAATTACTGTGGAAGACTAAAGCATATGCGCTTAGATGGCTTACCTTGATGCGTAACAATAAACAGATGTTCATCATGGACAATTTTGTGCTGTGCACTTTGAAGGATTTGAGCATTAAGGACGTTATCTAACTGAAGGTATTCTCCATACAGCATCCCATCATTCTGGCCTAAAGGTGCTCTGTAACATAGGAAGAGTTTATTTTTAGTTCAGTCAGTCTAGCGTTCCCACTCCTTATTAAAAAAAAAGAAACATAATCCGATAGAGAATCAAATTCTAAGAAAGAAAAGACCTATAAATTATTTTGATAAAGTGCATACTTTTTGAGATATTGTTGATTGAAAAGTGCCATTTCCACCCCTAAAAATCGTTCTTTTCTGACGTGTTTGTTAAATTACTTGAAAAGTATGCATGAGTACAAAATTGAAGCTTTAAAAAAAAAACAATCGAATGTTTGTCAAATTTTTTCAGACGTTATTTTTTAAAATATAGCATTTTTAAAATGGCACCTGATAATTCTGAAGAAGTATTCGACGTATATATTATATATTACCCAAAAACTATTGCTCGGATGAAACATTTTGTAATTACAAAGATTAAAGGTAATAAAAACTAACAAAGATATAAACAAAAAAGTAGCAAATAAAAATGTTTTGCTTTATTTTTGTTTAATTTTTTTTGTGTATTTTCTATAATATTATACATTTTTCAAAAATCCTTACAGATATAGTTAATATATATAATTTCTAAGATGTCGATTTTTTTAGATTTTTTAAAATAATTATTTTTATATTTATATGAATTTTTTTAAATGGAAATTTTCAAAAGTTTAAAAAAATATTAGAGATTAAAAATCAAAGAGTTTGGCTTAATTGAGTTTATTCTATGCCCAATGGTTAAATAGATATGAACTTTTAAGACTGGCGTTTGAGCATACCTAAGAAAGAAATGCTTTTAAAACTTAAATATCTCAAAGTTAAAGCTTTATTAAATGTATTAAATTTACATAAAATAATTTGTATGTAAATACATCTATATTATGGTAAAATGTATACAGATTTATTGTTTAAATTTTTAGGGTGGTTTCAATCCTTACATTTTTGTCATTAATTACTTTGACCTCATAATCTGCATCAGCGACCACAAAAACATTTTAATACAAATTTTTGTAAATGTACTCGTAAAATTAGAACAATTATATATATTTTTTTAAATTTTAGTGGTAGTTTCAAAATATTTTCATATTAATTCATCATTAATTAATTTTAACCTCATAATCAGTATCAGCGACCTCAAAAACATATGTATACTAATTTTTGTTAATTTATTCGTATAAATTGGAAAATTCTTCTTCTTTTTTTTATTTTGGGGGTAGTTTCAATCTTTATTTTTCATCATTCATTCATTTTGACCTTATAATCAGTATTGGTGACCTCAAAAACATGGATAAGGATTTTTGTTAATTTATTCCTAAAATTTGAAAATTTATCTTTTTTATTTTTGCGGGTAGTTTCTACCTTTATTTTTTGTCATTCATTATTTTTGACCTCAAAATCAGACAAATCGTATCAGCGACCTCAAAAATATAAGTATTCGGATTTTGTTAATTTATTCGTAAAATTAGAAGTTTTAATTTTTTATGTAGTTTATCTGGTGATTTTGTTTGACCCTTTAAAATAAAAAGCAGGTTAAGGGACGACATAGATTTTGATTTATGTATTTTAGAGAGCATATTGCAAAATTAGGAGATTTCCTGCTATTTCTTAGACCCAGGTTTGAGCCATTTTACTGCTAGGCTTACAGTAGTCTTTCAGGGCTATAGAATACATGTATTCTATAGCCCTGGTCTGCTAGTATAAGCTTGATATAAGCGATTTGAATGTTACGGTTTACAAGTGTACCAAGCACCACGACTTTATTTTAATAATTTTCAAAATGGCGGCAGTTACAAATGTTTAAAGTGGAATATCTTGAAAACCGTTAACATAACAAAAAGTGTACAACAGACAACACATTTTGTTTTTAACGTCAGACAAAATGGCTTTTTTCGTTTCTGTAGGTCAAAGCATAACTGAGTTATCTAGAAAAAACTGAAATCGTAATTTCTTGGTAATTGTCTACAACATCAAACATTATCCTAAAACCAACATTTTTTGAATTAACTAACCTAATGTTGTAGGCCCTAACTTATGTTAAATTTGAGTACTTGGTGATACCTCTAAAATGGACATAGATAAATTAGCTATCTTGGTTGATATGATAATGAATGTAAATGCATTAAAGATACGAGTGTTGTTTCAGTATATGCCTAACCAAAATTATATTTTTTAATTTATTATTTGACTATAGACAATCATTTTTATGTTATTTTTTAGATTTTATTTTAAATGGGTCAAGGTAAAAATAATTCTAAAATTTCAGATTAAACCAATATAACCAACGATTTATATTCATAACAGTTTTCATTTCTCAGGGCAGTCCCACGACTGCTTTCTTTTTTTACTTTCTCCCTCTATACCATAGTATATATGGAGAAAGTATTGTATTCGTCAAAATTTTCGAGTTTGAGTTTTTGGTGGAAATATCCGTTTTGGGTCCCCCTGAACCTAAAAAAGTGGTTTTCGGAGTGATGTCTGTGTGTGTGTGTGTGTGTGTGTGGATGTTATCAGACCTAGAGCCTAAACCAGTCGACCGATTTTGATGAAATTTGGTATGGAGGTAATAATCCACGGTATCTCCAGGCTTTTTTTTTTCATTTTCGTTAATTTTTGATTTTTAATGGTAATTTTCCCATAAAATTAAAGTAAAGGAAAAATCAACTTTTCTCAAAAACGGCTCTAACGATTTTGATTAAGATTTTATAGTTTATTAGAGACCTAAAGTACTATAAACTATAAAAATTTAATCAAAATCGTTCGAGCCGTTTTTGAGAAAAGTTAGTTTTTCCGTTATTTTATGGATTTTAATGGGAAAATTACTCTTAAAAATGTATTAAGTTCCTATAGTGAGGGAGAAAGTATGTGTCAGTTTCCTGATACCGTTTATTTAATCATAAAATTGTTTGCAAGATCTCATTTTAAGCACAATTACAATACGCATCCGTTTTACATTTTAGATTTAAAAAAAATGCTTTTCTTTTGTTATGTAATTGATATTTTGTAAGTACAAAGATTGAATTTTTTCCTAACACAATAAAACATTAATAATGAAAAGTAATTTGCAAGCCAGATCCGAAATTTTATAAAGAATATTCAGCTTTTTTTCAGCACTCAATTAAAAAAAATGGATTTATAAAATGGTTTGAGATGAGGCAATGTCAAAGCGCTCCGCTGCAAGAAATTGCACTGTTTGGATACGGTTATAGAGAGAAGCGCTTGCGTTTCTGGTTGCTTTCTCGTTTACTGGAGTAGACCCTTAAGGAAAGTAACTATGTAGTCAAACAAAAGGAAGCAACTAAACTATCTCCAGTGATAGGCCACATACCTACAGTAGGACTTAAACTTGATTGCATAATTCTTGATCTAACGCTGCTTACAAAGTAGGACGCATTATAACTTTTTAGCAAGTGATTTTAAAAGTTGCCATTGCGCGATCTATATATCCACGAACTGTACATTCTAACAACAATTTAGTTGCTTAAAAAAGTTGCATGTGTTTGGCTAGCTTTATAAAACGTTATTTGCACTCGTAAGTTGGTTTTCATCGCTTTAAAAGTGTAGCCAAAATATACTGTTAAACTTTAAGTACAGTAGTGACTAGAACAAACTATCAGGTAAGTATGTCAACTATCCCTTCAACCCACATTAGCTTCACCCCAATAAGCTGACTACTCTCGTGTCTAAACACTTGTAGGTGTTCCGTGGCTATTGTATTGATTATTGCATGTAAAACGCGTGTAAAGTGGAAACTCTAGTTGGATAGTTACCACATCGAACTTGTCATTTTAATTACTATGTAAAAAAATCATATTTTATCTACAGTATGTATATTAATTTAAAAAGCAATTAATTCACATAAACAATTAATCATTCCTTAACGCTTAAAAATAATATAAACTTATTAACTTTTGATTAAATTATGCATCAAAAATGGTTACAAAAATATAAGGATGGATTTGTTTTCTCGCCATTTTCAACTCTACAAAACATTAACATTTAACATCTTCATTTCCAGGATAATTTACTTTGAACAAAAGATAGTTTTTGGAATCCAATGTTTCGACATTAATTCCACTAAAACTATTTCTGAAGCAGCGTACCCAACTATAATAGTTCGTTACGATGCGCCCATCCCCAAGCTAGTTAAAATACATCCTATAGGTTGGCTTATTGTTCAAACATGTAAACAATAGACTAAGGTAGGCCTAACCTTTATTGCCGATAACGTAAAACGTGCGAATAGAATAGTAGATCAGCTCGAATGAAAGTAAGAAGATATGGAACTTGAGTTCATAATACAATTATTGGTGAAGTGAATAAAACCTAGCACTTACTTAAATTCCAAATTTCCTAAGTAAGTGCTAGGTTACGAGTGAATAATCATATCTAGTATTTACTAGGGGTAGAAAGTACTAGCGTTTCCGGATTGCCTAGAAAGTGCTTGAAAATTGATGTGAATAAAAAAATTTCACTACTCCTTTCTCTAGAATGTTCTAGACGAATTCCAAGTATGGTTAGGGGCGTGCTAGGCTTTGCCTAGTAAGTACTAGCAGTAACAACCAGTGCGTTGTCAGAGACATGGCTGAGTTTATGCCTATTCTTTAGCGTAAAATATATCGTGTTCGTCGTGTAATTGAAGAACAAGAGTGTAAACAACTTCTACGATTCGAAAGTCGTAGTGTAGATTTCTTAGCGGCTGAGTTTCTCAATGAAAAAGACTCACAGAAGAAACAGGAGATGCTATTTCTAGAAGACAGGAGATGGAAATATTTCTGCGATTTATTGCCGATCCGGGATTTCAGTCTGGCGCGGCTCAAGACTTGGGTATTCATCGAACTACTGCTAATAAGACTATAAGGTAAGTAATGGATCAAATAGTCGAAAATTCTTATAGATGGATTCGGATACAGCAGTAGAGATTAACGAAGCAAAAATTATGTGGCAAAGAAGATTTACTTTACCGACAGTTGTAGGTGCCCTTGACTTTACCCAGATAGAGATTGTCAAACCAGGACAGCACGGCGATGAATATATCTGTCGTAAAGGTTATCCAATCATCAATGTCCAAGCAACCTGCAACGCTTTGGAACAATTTACGAGTATAAGTGCTGAGTGGCCAGGTAGCGTGCACGACAGTAGAGTTTGGAGAAACAGTGGTGTAAGAGAGAACATGTCACAGTTTGATGGATCAGCATGCCTACTCGATGACTCTGGTTATGGCATATCTCCATGGTTAGTAACTCCTTTCAAACCACCAAGAACTCATCGAGAAAGGCAGTACAATCTTATATATTGCAGAGAGAGAGTTATCATAGCTTCTTTTTAATTGGTTTGGCCAATTAAAAAGAAGATTTCCCATCCTAGGAAACTGTGTTAGAGTTGCTTTACATAACACTCCTAAAGTGGTAGTAAGTTGTGCAGTGCTGCACAACATTTCTAAACACCTGAACGATGAATTTGACTACGAGGTCTTGAACATAATTCCAAATGAGCTTGATGACGAGGAAGAAGTCATTCGCCAAGAGAATCCTGTTACAGCGAGAATGGGTAGAGAAAAACGTGAACAGATGATGCAATTCTTAGATATTCAGTAAATAACTACCATAGCTATAAAGTTTCAATATTGTTTTATGTGGCATTTTCTTAGGTGATAGTTAAAAAAACAATTTGTGAAAATGAAAACAGAACCTGTAATCAAATTAATAAATTTTTCTTATGCGGACCATCATGTAACAGTTGTTGTACTCTTACTTTAATTGTATGTAATGCTATGATTTGTACTGGTTTAATAATATGTAGAATACATTACTCTAAGAAAGCTGCGGGTACACTCAGCACTGTTTAAATTTAAATTTTTTAAGGGTATTTAGGGTAGTTTATTTTACAAATTCTGATACAAAGTAGTAATGCAATTTATTTTAGGGTAGTTCATTTTACAAATGTTGATACAATTTGTTATACAATCATTAGTATTGAAATTATACATTGACAACACTCAGCACTGTTTAAATTTTATTTAGCACTTGCTAACCACTTACTAGGCCCTAGTATTTACTAGCGCCTAGCACTTTCTAAGATTTCCGGATTTCTCCTAGTTTTTTCTCCGTTTCTTTATTCACACCGTATTTAGAAACTACTAACTAGGCTTAGCATATTCTAGGTAGCAAGTACTAGGTTTTATTCACTTCACCCAATGTTTTGAAAAGAACAAAAATGAATCGGCATATGACTCATAACTAGGATTTTACTAAAACATAAATATTGAGCTTTACTTATGAGAGATAATTTGATAGAATAAATCTTGAACAAACAATTTCACAACTAATAGCCTACGTTTACTAACCCTAACTGGTTCCAACGACAATGTCGCCATCTTCAGTGATTCACGAGCTACAATAATCAAACTACTGTACAACTAACTACTAATTGTGCTTTCTAGGATTTTACTAGAAAACACCTTTTTTTAAATATGGGTTTAAAATCAATTTGAATGTACGTATCTTAATGAGTTACTTTTCCCAAGCTTTGTGAATCAAAATTTAAAACGATAGGGTAACCTCAGAAAATTAATTTAAAATTAGACGCTTTTATCTTTGCAAAGGTTTAGATTTGTTTTTTTTTTTTAATTGACTAAAGTAACTTGATTGTTTCAGTGCACACGAAATAACAATTATTGAAAAAAATATACGCAAAGTAAGAAGTAGAAGGCGTATACTCCAAAACTTTTAATTGTTTGAAAATGCAAAGTTGTTTTCGCACACGCCTTTTCTCACTCTATTCATCATTAATATAAAATTAGGTATGTTGCTATCTGTAACTTATAAAACATTATGCACTTAAAGTTGTTCAATTAGCTGCTGTGTGTTCTAATTTTGATTATAAACTGAAAAAATAAAAAACCGCTACTCAAAAAATGTCTGAACAGATATTTTTAATCATAGCTAAGAATACTCTCGAGTCACGATCAAGACTCTTAAAAAAAACTAAATCGAAATCGGTTCATCCGTTTGGGGGCTACGATGCCACAGACGTTACACAGACACACAGTAACACCCTCTGTTTGCGTCGGGGGTTAAAAACAAATTAATTTAGCTACAGAAGTTAATTAATTTGAAACAGACCTAAGTAGGCTAGGTACTTAGAATTTGTTCCAAATAAATTATGGATTGTTTACTTATTTCAGTGATTCAAATTAAAAGAAAAGATTTGTTTCCCAGGCTTATATAAACGACACATTTTATTTTTAATGTTCTTTTGTTCACTTTTTTATTTGTGTGTCTCTGATCTAAAATTAAAAATCTGCAAGACCATACCGTAAAATGCGATTACGAGACCGTAACATAAAAAAAATTACACATTTTCTAAAATGTTCCATATTTACAGAAAGATATTAGTTTTGCTGCCGTTAAGAAAAAATTACTTAAAATTGTTTTAAATTGGCTATTTTTAATTACATAATTGAAAATTTCTGAATAACCTTGAACAAGCTCAAATTAAAACTAGTCGTAATATGCAGAATCTTAAAATTGTAAATGTCTACGTAAAGATATTTTTGTAATAATTGCTGCTGTCAATTGCATGCTATAATTTAAAATTGAACGGTAGCATACCCAATACACGATTATCCCTTGGACCTCTCAATTCTAGTAGGTATTAGATGCGTGGGACAAGATAGATTAATTAATTTAATGCACTATACAGTATTTGCCTTTTGTAGGGATTCATGCCAGAAAAATCAGAACTAACTCTTGTAATAGGGTTGATGGTTATAGACGATTTTCTTCTGAGAGTTTGGAGGCACCACAATGCAATTTTACATCGTTAGAAAGCTGCAAAACAATAGTCTATTAATCAGGTGATTACATTAAACAAAACCTAACGACTGATCAGATTTTCATGAATCATAGCTAAGAACTAAATCAAAAACGGTTCATCCGTTTGGGAGCTACGATACCACAGACAGATACACACGTTAAACTTATAACACCTCTTTGTTTGCGTCCGGGTTAATAACCGTTATTCCAATAATAAAAAACTAAAACAATGAATTTCAGGGGCAATAAAAATAAGTGAATACTTTTTACTAGTAGTTCTGTGAACAGTAGACCTCGCGCGTTGAAATAATAAATGTGGTTTTGAGCTTAGGTTAAAAATAGTCTGCCAGTAAGGAAGAAAGCACAAGGTTTAGCAAGTGAAACATTATTTACAATTTCCGCGATTCCGGGATTTCTAGTTCTCGTTTTTATTTCTTTTCTTGAGCTTTAACTGCTAAAGATTTTCTTTTAGAGGCATTGTGTTTTATTTAGGTTAATAATGCGTAAGATAACTAAAAATATCGCGTTATAGAGGGACAACATACAATTAAATATTTACATACTTAAATAACTCAAACTTAACAATGTATCATAAGTTAACTTAAGTTCCATATTATATTTCAATATTAGAAATAATGAAAACAAACGATGTTAAAACGTCGTGATAGTGACCTCAACCCATGTACCAACACTTCCCACGGTGTCCTACGGTCATTTTTTGTATGACCTTATCGCCGCGAGGTTTCATTTGTTTCATCTCATTTTGTAATTCAAGTAAATCTAAGTCAAATACTTTTATGAAATTTACAATGATAATTTACAGGTATACAGTTCTATAATTATTCTTTGATTTATCCTCTACACTTTCTTATAATAATATGTAATTTTTGGGCAAATGATATATTTCTAAATTACTATTCATAAAAACTGGCGTTTTCAAAATAAGAAATTTGAAATTGTTAAATATTTTTATACAATTCTATTTAGAACTAGATTTCGAAACTTTTTAGATTTATGAAAAAAATTACAATAATTTTTACTACTTTTTATGTAAAGTTAAAACATTTTCCTTTCGTTACTGAACGTGATTGTTTCTTGAGCTAATAACTTTCTTAATTTTACTTCAATATTTTTTTTTACTTTCATATATGAATTCTTTAAACCTTTATCTACAAAAAAGCTATGGAACACTTTTGAATTGGTTTAGAATAAACGTATAAAAACATGGTTGAAATACAAAAACTTGGACGATTTTTAACAAATTCGAAGTTTACGGCCATTTTGTGAGCTTACCGTTAGAGATACGGGAAAAAATCAAGAATGCAATTTTGTTTAAAATTTAATTTGCTTTATCTAATTAGTTTTTAAATTCGACTTACGGTTAAGCCACAAACTGGTTTTGCAAAAAAGCTTACACTGAGAGAAACGGTTCGGCCGCCATTTTTATTTTATTTAAGGTGTTAAAAATGAAAAATGAAAAAAAAAACCGTATATATACATGGCTTGGCCTTGGAATAAGGAACATTCATACAAAAAAATCATCAAAATCGGTCAAGGCGTTTGACCGTAATCGTGAGACAGACACACAGACGAAGTGCCGAACGGTCGAGTTAAAACGGAGACCTCGCTTACGCTCGGTCAATGATGTTGTCGTGAGACTTATCGTATGGAAAGGCTTTATTTAACACAACCTCAATTGGTTTTGTCTAAACAAATGTTTTGAAACTCAGAAACTATTCTCAGGACCCCCATATATGGGCAGCCGGATCTACATGGTCCTGGGACCCTGACAGTTATACTTTTTGCAAAATATGAAACTGACTTTCAATTGATACAATAAATAATATTTAAATGAAATAATGATTAATTTGTTTAAATTACTTACCAAATAATTATAAGAAACAGTTTTTCTAAACCAAGTATAAAAACATAATAGCAGCGCAAATATACAGGAACATACGAGAAACATATAGGCCAATGAAAGGCATTGGCGGATCCAGGGGGGCTGTGGGGGCTGCAGCCCCCCCTTTGGGTTATTATATTTTTGTTTAATCGTCTAAGTGGCAGACTGCTCAATTGAATAGTGTCAGACAACACAACTTGTATCGAATATTTCACCCACTAAATATTATCAAATCTCAATAAAACCAAAACCATTGGAAAGAAAATGTTTTAAACTTCAATTTTTGTATTTACAAATTTCTTCTAAAATGTATATTTACATAAATATATGTAATCGTTGTTATAAAATTGTAGTTGCCTAAATCAATATTGATGCCGCGCTAGAAAGCATAAGAAAATAACTCAAACTCGCCACTTTTTAAAGGCACATAATCGTTAGACAGACTTGTTTTGTGAAAAAGATAAGGACACCACTGGATTTGTCAAGATTTTAACTTTCTACCACGATCTTCTAATGATTCGTCACTCTTATAGTTTCTTAGATATGAATTTGTCTTTAAACCATTGCCATTGGACAGTTTTCAAAAAATGAGAAAGCACATTTTGCAATCGATGTATCTATTACAAATCTATATGCAGTATTCGTATAATAAATTTTATATCGATTTGAAGTGCAAGTTCTATATTTTCGTTTAATATAAGGAAAACCTGGTTTAGCGTTCCGAACTATTCGGGTATTTCCGTTAAATATGTACATTTTCAACGCCCAAGGCGCGTTAACCGCTACCTTTTCCTGTCTGACTGGAACTATACAGGGTGGAACAAAGTTAGTGTTAAAAACTTCTGGAAATGGTTCTATGGTTCAAAATAAATAGAAAATCAAGAATAATATTTTTTTATAAAACCCTTCATTTTCCAAATATCTGCCATTTCGTTTCTTTTACTAAACAGTTAATATCTAGAGAACGGTTTAACCGATTGAGTTCAAACTTGAAATGAAGTTTAACCTAACAATGATATATTTTAAGAACAATAAGCGATTATATCCAATCATGCATTTCAAAATTGCGGCTGTTTGAATATTTCAAACCTAAATTACTCAAAACCTGTACATTTTAACAACAAATGTCAAGGCGCTTTTTTTTGTAGCCCTTTTGATTCCCTATCGGTTGGTGTAACTGTTAAAACAATCGAATGAAGGATAAAGCTAAGTTATGTGTAATAATTGATTTATTCAACCCGGCATCCTATACCAACACAGTAAATACTACAATATTGTATATACATTATTGCTGTCATTATCTTTAACTTAACTATTATTCTTCATCCGATTGTTTTGAAAGTTAAATCATCCGATAGGGAATTAAAAGTGATACACAAAAGGTAACTTGAAATTTTTTGTTAAAATGTACGGTTTTTGAGTAATTTAGGTCTGACATTTTCAAATAGCCGCCATTTTAAATCGTATGATTGGATATAATTGCTTATTTTTCTTAAAATAGATCATTGTTAGGTTAAACTTCATGCAAAGTTTGAACTCAATCGGTTAAACCGTTATCTAGATATTAATTATTTAGTCAAAGAAACAAAATGGCGGATATTTGGAAAATGAAGTGTTTTTCGAAAAAAATATTATTCTTGATTTTCTATTTATTTTTACCCATAGAACCATTTCCTGAAGTTTTTAACACTAAATTTGTTCCACCCTGTATACTATCGTTTGTGAGAATTTTGTTTAGTTGTAATTATTTAGTGAAATAAGTTTTTAGAATAAATCTATTTAAAATGTTCAAGTATACAGTTCAATTCTATGGTTTATTCACTACAATTTGTTACAATGAAACTTTATTTTTGGGTAAAGCATATTAATCCTTAGTTCCTATATTCCTATTCAAAATATGTGATCGTGAAATAGTCTAAAACGACGTTTTCAAGCACTGTATTCCAAAAAAATATTCTATACCCCCCCCCCCCCCCCCGATAGAAGACAGCCCCCTCCTTGAAAACCGGCTGGATCCGCCCATGATGAAAGGTAAATTTATCTTGAAAGATGGAAAATAAATTTATTACTCTTTATTGTGCTGTTCATTCTGTTAATCAAGTTCTGACTTAAAGTCAATTTATATTTAAATTTTCTTCCATAATCTAAAATGTTTTATGTTATTTATTTTCCCAAAGTCCTTCAAGTTAGAAAATGATTTTCACCGATCAAGTGCTTCAAAAGTCAACCACAGAGCATCACTTTGTTATCCGATTCAAAAGGCCTAGCATAATTAATTACGCATTAAAATAAATAATTGTAAAACTATTGATTTTTTTCAACTAACCCTATTTCAACTATTTACAAGAAATTTAATATATTAATAATCAAAATATAAATGAATTACAAAACATGTATTTACATTATAATACAATATAGGCCTAACATCAATTTACATTTGCAAGGGACGCCTTAACAATTATTATAATAGTGAAATATTTTTTCCCTTTTTAAAAATCCTTTCCATAGTTAACCTTAAAATAGACGCTGACCTATAATTGGTTAAAATTGAAGGGGAAATCGTCTCACAGAGATTACTTCTACTGGGGTCTGCTTAGATATGTAGGGAACTAAATTATTCCCCCTCTATTTCCGAAAATAGGCCTTCTGTAGTTAAAATTTGAGAGAGAAAAAAACAGTAGTGTGATAGAGTTGCTGATATAATTTACAGCAAAACTTTAACGGATCCAAGCTTTTGCGAAAAATAAATGTAAAATATGATTCCTTTAAGTTAGTCTTGTACGGGAATAATATTAGGGCGTTACCTCCTAACACTGATTTCCCAACATCTATGTATAATTTACTCTTGCCACGGATATGATTATTGTTTGTATGCTTAGTTTGGCATATTGAGCATGCCTATTGATGTGTTCAGGTGTTATTATTAATATAGTTTAGTAAAATTTTCGTATGGTTCGGATCTTTAGGTGCGCAAGGCGCACTTTTGCGATTTCTTCTTTTATTTTTGAGCTATTTATGTTTAAGTTTATGATTGATTACAGCCATAATAGCTTTTTCTAGAACCAATTATTATAAATCAATATCTTATATAATTGTGAATGTTTATCTGTTTGAATAATTAATTGTCACTGAGCTACTTTTCAACATGCTCAAAATTTAATATAAAATGCTGTGTGAGGTAACATTGGGTAGTCAGCGTAAAAAGTATAAAGATTCAGATTTCCAAATTTGTGACTTCAAAAAAAAAGATTCAATTTATAACTTTTTAAATGTTAAGCTATTTAGTTGGGATCGTTTTCATTGCGTTTATTTATGCAAAATAATAGTTTGAAGTTGTAAATTTGAATCAACTGAAATACATTTTTAATTTTACAAATATTGCATTAAAAAAGTTTATATTAATTTTTTATGAAAATTTCTGCTCTCATAATTTTAATAAAGTTGTAATTTTTGATTCTGGTATATTATAATTCTTTTTCCAGAATTCGTTTAATTGTGTTGGTGATTGTTAAGAAATGTGTGTAAAGTTATTGTTTGTCCTAGTGAAGCACTATAGTTTATAAAATAAAGGATTACAAAAATCGGCATCGACAAAAAAATCTAAATCTTGTAAACTAACGATAAATTTAATTCATATTATATACAGAAGGGATGCTTTCAGTTTGTACTTACTTGTTTCGCATAGGACATCCGCCTGAAGAACTCATATCACCGCTGCCGCTCGGCATTGACTGGTATTCGTACATAGTGGTCTGTGATTATTGGTAAAAGTTAAGCCTTATTGGTTACGTAATACTATACTTTGCAGTTTGTCTCTGTCTTGACGCGACACTACATTTATATATTGCATAAAGTAAACAAAAGATAATAGCAGAAGGTTACTGTAGATAGGAGGTGTGTGTTTGTGTAGTCAAAGATGCTGTTTTGAATTCATAAAAAAAGGAGGTGTGTTGGTAGATTGTTTTATGAGTGGCATTTAATAAGATAAAATAATTAAGTTAGGTTACTGCATAGTTGTTTAGTCTAAGAGAATGTCTATTGTGATTTCATTCACTTCGATTTATTTTTGTCTTATTAGCGAATTTCCATAGGAAAAATGAGCTATTGCAGTGGCCCTTATGGTAAGACCCAAGGTCGGGAATAGCAAACGAGCACCGATCATGTTTAAATATATAAACTATATAAATTATAGAACATGTTTATATATTTATGTATGTATATGTGCGCACTCTAACGGACGCATTTTAAGTCCGATTTGGACCAAATTTGGTACATACATTGGGTTTCTAAGTCGCTTGAACTGGTAATTTAGCCAAAAAAATTTACCGGAAGTAGACCAAATTTTTGACGGGAAGTAACTTTATGTATATATGTGTGCGCACTCTATTGGACGCATTTTACGTCCAATTTGGTCCAAATTTGGTACACACGTTGGTTGTCTAAGTCACTTGGACGAGTTCGTTACCCAAAATAATTGACCGGAAGTAGACCACATTTTTGACCGGAAATACCATGTATATGGGTGTGCGCACTCTAACGGAAGTATTTTATGTCCGATTTGGTCCAAATTTGGTACACAGGTTGGTTTTCTAAGACGCTTGGACGAGTTCGTTAGCCAAAATAATTGACCGGAAGTAGACCCATTTTTGACCGGATGTATCATGTATATAATTCTGCGCACTCTAACGGACGCATTTTATGTCCGATTTGGTCCAAATTTAGTACACAGGTTGGTTTTCTAAGTTGTTTGGACGAGTTCGTTAGCCAAAAAAATTGACAGGAAGTCGACAAAATTTTTGACCGGAAGTAACAATTTTTTGAGATTTTTCGTACTATAATTAAATTTTTTTGAAGTTTTCTTTTAAAAAATAGACATACGAATTAATTCTGCACATTTTGTTTTTTACACGACCTTATAGCAAATCTGGTTCTCCCAAAAACAATCAAAACGTAAAATACCGTAAAAGTACCAGAATTAAATCCACGGCTTTTACCGTGGTGACCGATTGCAATAAATTTGGTAGCACCTTCGTGAGTAGATCAATTTCCCAAATAGTTGTTTAAACCCAAAAACATATATCAATTTAATTTTAGAAATTCGCTCAACTCACGTCAGCGGTTCAGCTGCGTGGTTGAAGTATTATTTTGTAGATGCACCGAAGTTGGGTTTCAAGCAGCAGTTTCTGACAACAAATTTTAAATCCTGCACATTTTTACAAAGTTCTTACTGTGTATTGTGAGCAGGGCCGGATCAACCATAAAGCAAACAGTCGGTTTAGGACATATATAAGCAGCTTCTTCTTTTTACGTTTGCTTATTAAATGCTGCCCTTCATGTAAAATCGTTATTTTCGTTGGCCACTGGCTATTATTGCCAGTGAAAATTACATTCTGAAGAAGTTGAGAAGTTAAGAGTTTGAAGACAATCTAAGTAGTAGTTTTGTCTCAATGAAACTCAGGAAAGTAAATTTGTAAATAGGCCTAATATTCTTCCACATTTCTGTTGCTGTCAAATTTGACGACTCTCATTTTTACAAGTGGGCTGAACTGACTGAATTTTATTGTAAATAGATTTTAATTTGTTTGTAGTTTGGTTTACGTTAATTTGTAAGCAAGCAAAGTTTTTTCGGTAATGTTTGTAGAAGTTCTTATAGAAAGTAATAAGAAACATAAGAACTTTCTACAAGTTAAAATTTCTTTGTATTTGACTGAACTATTTGTATAAACTATTTCTTTAATCAAAAAGTACATTATAGGCTGCTTGATATACAGGGTCAATGCAATTTTTACATTTATACACTTTTGTTTTATTTTCCGGTTTGATTATTTCAGATAATTCAATATTAATTATAGCCCAGGCAACAAGTACTTTTACCTGGAAAAATGTGGGAGAGATGAAACTTGGTAATATAGCACATTTTGACATCCTAAAAATCGTACTTATTTTGCAACCCCCACAACTTTGAACTTACGCCGCCATCTTGGAAAATAATGGCCAAATAACAGTTTTTTCCAAATAACTTCAGTTGGGTGCGTCCTAGAAAAAAAGTTTCGTATGAAAATTATTATTAAATTTTCTAAAACTTTTGTTGAAATAAACAGTTTTTGAGTTAAGTGCCATCTTGTATTGTGTATTTATAAAAAACTGCGTGGATGCGTTTAAGTTGATGAATTATTTTTTATAATTTGTATTGTATTATTGAACTATTATTGCTATTGTATTTTGTTTTGCAATTATAATAGTAATAACTGTTATTATTTTTCATTGAGGTAAAGTTAATGGGCGTTTTTTTTTTTTACTGTGGTTTTACTGTATTTGTAAAAAACTACATGGATACCTTATTATCACCTGAAATTGAAGTTTTTATAAATTTGATGTATTATTATTATCGTTAGTTATTAATGTTGTTTTAATAATAATAGTTATTTTTAAATAAGAAATGTTATTTTTAAATAAGAAATTGATGTTAATTTACATTCTTACAATTGCGTACACACTTGTTTTTGTAATAGTTTATTTTAACAACAGTAATTCCAATTTTTATTATGTTATTGATTATATTATTTGTTTTGTAATAATAATGATTATTTTTCATGTGCTAGTTTCCAAGAGAGGATACTTGTTGTTTTGACCCGAATTTCTGTATATGCGTGCAGCCGTTCCAATTTGCAAGGGTGACACAAACGATTTGTTAAGTGTTAACTCTGTTAAGGCGCGTAAATTATTAATTTTATAATTATCATTTTTCGAAACGTGTACAATTTAAAATAATAATAATTATTACTATTATATTTATTACAAAACAAATAATAATAATAATAGCCTACAATAAAAATTATAATAAATAATTTATCAATTTCAGGTGATAATAGCGCATTCATGCAGTTTTTATAAATACACAACACAAGATGGCACGTAACTCAAAAACTGTTTATTTTACAGAAAAATTTTAGAAACAAAAGTTTTAGGGAATTAAATTTTCTATAATTTTTATACGAAACTTTTTTTCTAGTTCTCACCCAACTGAAGTTATTTGGAAAAAACGGTTATTTGGCCACCATTTTCCAAGATGGCGGCGAAAGCTCAAAGTGTTGGGGTCGTAAACTTAGTATGATTTTTAGGATGTCAAAATATACAATATTACCAAGTTTCATCTCTCCCGTATTTTTTCCAGGTAACTTCATTTTAACTCCCTGCTGCATGGGCTATTACGATATGGCTTTGGTAGGCCTATTTTACCTTGACTAACAACAGAAACGACTTTGTAAATCGTCTATATCTATAGGCTACATCTACTTATATACCGTAATAAACGGTACCAGATAACTGCCACATACTTTCTCCTAGTTGAAACTTGATACCTTCCCAAAAGTAGCTAAGGAGGTGGTTATTTAGAATTGCAAAAGTAGGAAAATGTTACCATAGAAAATATTAGGTGCATGTAACAAACATCCATATTATATTATTATACTAGCTAGCCCGATCCGGCTTTGCCCGGATAGACAAATCAAAGTTAAATGTATATTAACAAAAAATATATAATATCAATAAATATAAATACAACCCCTCCCCCTAAAATTTAGAATTTATAGAACCCTTTCTTATCAGCACCTACGGCCCTAGAGGAAGCTACATACCAAATTTCATTCCAATCCGTTCAGTAGTTGTAGAGAAATCGTGATTTAGTAACTTTGAACCCCCCAAACCCCCCTAAAATTTCAAATTTTTTGAAACCCTTTCCTATCAGCACCTACGGCCCTAGAGGAAGCTACATACCAAATTTCATTCCAAGCCGTTTAGTAGTTTTAGAGAAATCGTGATTTAGTAACTTCGAACGCCCAAACCCCCCTAAAATTTCAAATTTTTTGAAACCCTTTTATCAGCACCTACGGCCCTAGAGGAAGCTACATACCAAATTTCATTCCAATCCGTTCAGTAATTTGAAAGAAATCGTGATTTAGTAACTTTGAACCTCCCTTTACCCCCCTAAAATTTCTAATATTTTGAAAACCTTTCTTCGTGAACCCCTATGGCCCTAGAGGAAGCTACATACTAAATTTTATTCTAATCCGTTCAGAAGTTTTAGAGAAATCGTGATTTAGTAACTTTGACCCCCAAATCCCCCTAAAATTTGAAAAAATTTCTTAGTGAGCACCTATGTCCCTAGATTAAGCTACATACTAGATTTTATTCCAATTCGTTCAGTAGTTTTAGAGAAATCGTAATTTATTAACTTTGACCCCCAAACTCCCTAATATTTTGAATTTTTTAAACCCTTTCTTATCAGCACCTACGGCCCTAGAGGAAGCTATATACCAAATTTCATTACAATCCGTTCAGTAGTTTTAGAGAAATCGTAATTAAGTATCATTGACTCCCCCCCAAAAAACCCCCCTAAAATTTCGAATTTTTTTAAACCTTTCTACGTGAGCCACGAAAGCCCTAGAGGAAACTACATACCAAATTTTATTCCAATCCGTTCAGTATTTTTAGAGAAATCGTGATTTAGTAACCGTGACCCCCAAACCACCCTAAAATTTCGAATTTTTTAAACACTTTCTATCAACACCTACGGTCCTAGAGGAAGCTTCATACCAAATGGCATTCTAATCCATTCAGTAGTTTTAGAAAAATCGTGATTTAGTAACTTTAAACCCCCAAACCCCCCTAAAATTTCGAATTTTTGAAAACCATTCTTATTGAGTCCTTATGACCCTAGAGGAGCTACATACCAAATTTTATTCCAATCCGTTCTGTAGTTTTAGAGAAATCGTAATTTATTAACTTTGACCCCCAAACCCCCTAAAATTTTGAATTTTTTAAACCCTTTCTTATCAGCACCTACGGCCCTAGAGGAAGCTATATACCAAATTGCATT
>JAGFPH010001953.1:30878-41826 GCA_018207615.1 Philaenus spumarius
TGGGGATCAAAGTTATTAAATCACGATTTCTTCAAAACTACCGAATGAATTGGAATGAAATTTGGTATGTAGTTTCCTCTAAGACCATAGGTGCTTACTAAGAAAGGGTTTGAAAAAATTTGAAATTTTAGGAGGGGTTTGGGGGATCAAAGTTACTAAAATCCTAATTTCAGATCTTTTATTATTATGACAATAGTGCTTTTATTATTTAAGATGTATATATATAAAAGCCAAATACCACTGACTGACTGAACACTTAAAAGAATACAATTACGTTAAAAAGACTGAAAATACAAACCACCACGGGCAACGCCGTACGGGTCAGCTAGTTTCATTTCATAAAATAGTATTTTTACATAGAGTAGGTTCCTCAATCACATCCACCTTCAAATTTTCCTTATATACGAAATATTAAACCGTTTCCAGACTTTCCGAACACCCGCTACCTATAACATTGTATTGCCCCAGTTTAAGTTTGATTTGTTCCACATTTGGTACACACGTTGGTTGTCAAAGTCGCTCAGACGAGTTCGTCAGCCGAAACAATCCGACAACTGGAAGCACGTTTTTCGACTGGAACTTTTTGTTCACGAGATTTTTCGTACTACAATGAAAAATTGTTTTAGGTTTTATACAACAACAAAATATACGTACGACATTATTATTCACATTTTGTTTTTTATACGACCTTACAGCTCGTTTTGTTCCCCAAAAATCGATCAAAACGTAAAATACCATAGAAGCAATCGGTTCAAACCCACGTGCAGGATTTTACAGTGGTACCACTGTCAGGATACAGACTCGTGAAGCGCAGTCTGTAATGCGAGACAGTCGAGGTTCAAACTCGAAAAGCTTATTTTACTTTCTCACTATACTAGGGCCTATAGTATAGAGACAGTATGGGGATCGCAAAAAAAATCGACGTTGAGATTTTTGTAGAAATATCCGTTTTGGGACCCTCTGAGTCCAAAAAAGTGGTTTTTACAAAATTTCTGTCTGTATGTATGTATGTTATTTAGTATGTATGTCTGTATGTATGTATGTATGTCTGTATGTAGTCTATACAAAGTTAGAGCGAAAAATATTGGGTCGATTTCAAACAAATTTGCACCAGACATGTCAAGTAGGCCAGTATAGATGCACGAAAAAGGGTTTTGAAAATTTTTGAAAAACAACACCCTTTTTGGCAAAAAAACACCCAAAAAATCAGTTATTATTTTTTTTATAAAAAAAAAGGTTATAACGATTTTGATAAAATTTGGCTTATTTGTAGCCTCTAATGTACCCTACCATTTGAAAAAAAAACGCATCTTTCTAAAAATTCTCGTTTAGGTAATAATAATAATAACTGATTTTTGGGGGGGTTTTATGGCCATAAACGGGGTTGTTTTTCAAAAATTTTCCAAACCTTTCTTCGTGCATCTATACAGGCCTAATTGACGTGTTTGGTGCAAATTTGTTTGAAATCGATCTAATAGTTTTCTCTCTAGATAATAATAATCATAATATTTATTAGTTAATCTCCTACTTTAATAGAAAATCACCTCTCCTACCCCACCCTACAAGTCACAGTGAATCTGTTTAATAATTTAAACATGTTTGTGAGACAGTATGTGCCAGTTCCTGTGTGAGCGGAGCGAAGCAGCGCGTGAGCCGGTTTTTTAGGCCGTTGCAAACATTTTCTACTAATATATTTCATACACACAGACACATACTCAGTGCTTTCGTGAGTAGACCGATTTCCCAAATATTTATTTGACACCCTAAAACATAGTAACTTAATTTCGGAAATTCGCTCAACTCCCGTCAGCGGTTCAGCTGTGCAATGGAATTATTTATTTATTTCGCTATATATTTCCCTCGTATTGTAGGCGAAATAGGAACACATTCAAAGAAGTAAATCCACCCAACGCGTGTTATTTACCAAGGAATGCTCGGGGAATTCATTTTGCATTTCTGCACGGCAGCTTTGTCGCCAAGTTTATCCAATATTGAAATCAAATGTCAACGCCAAACGTATTTAGAAAGTTGATTCGATCCCGAGTGAAGTGCGTTGACAAATGAAAGTTGAATCAGGGGAATGTACGTTTAATCTACGGAAATGAATTAAATTTACAGAAATATACTTTCATAAATCGTTTTATAATTTATTGTCAACTCCTGCAAATAATCACTTTTAGGAAATACAAAAAATCTCTTTGTTTGTTTGTACCTTTTAAATTTTTGTTTTATTCCCGATTGTTTATATTATTAGCGAATTTCCATGAGGATAAATTAGCTATTGCAGTGGCCCTTATGGTAAGAACCAAGGTCGGGAGTAGCAAATGAGCACCAATCATGGTCCCCAGAACACGTTTTGGGGTGTCATTAAAAATCATATATATCTATATAAAAGCGAAATGGCACCGATTCATTCATCAGCAGAACTAAAAATCTGCTGAACCAAATGAGTTCAAATTTGGCATGCATGTTCAGTTCGACATTTAGACGCGCACTAAGAACGGATTTTGAAAACATCCTAAAGATACGCCCAATATTCGCGTTTTTCTAGCGATTTTTTGCGTTTTCTCAGCTTTTTCGAGAACTAATTGGCAGAAAATGTTAAAATTAGGTTCGTTTAAGGCCTAAAAGTAGTCTGTTAAAAAATGTTTGAGATTCTCCCAAAATTACGCCAGAAATAGGCGTTTTTGCATTTTCCCTTGCGTTTTCAAAGCGTTTTTGATCATCCTCAAATTACGCCCGAACGACTTGGAATGAAATTTGGTATGTAGCTTCCTCTAGGGCCTTAGGCGCTCTCTAAGAAAGGGTATGAAAAATTTCGAAATTTTAGGAGGGGTTTGGGGGGATCAAAGTTACTAAAATCATAATTTCAGATCTTTTATTATTATGACAATAGTGCTTTTATTATTTAAGATCTATATATATAAAAGCCAAATACCACTCACTAACTGAACACTTCAAAAGATTACAATTACGTTAAAAAGACTGAAAATACTAACCACCACGGGCAACGCCGTACGTGTCAGCTAGTATATGTATATATGAGTTCGCACTCTAGCGGGCGCATTTTAAGTTCGATTTGGATCAAATTCGGTACACATTTTGTTTGTCCACGTAGCTCGGACGAGTTCGTTAGCCAAAACAATCCAATAATCGGAAGCACGTTTTTTGACCGGAAGTAAGTATTTTTTTAGATTTTTCCTACGAGAATGAATTTTTTTGAGTTTTTTCTACACATACAAATGTAGGATGTTATTCCGCACATTTTATTTGTTTACGCGACCTTATAGCTCGCTTGGTTCCCCTAAAATCGATCGAAACGTACAATACCATAGAAGTACCCGGCTCAAAGGCATGTGGTGGATTCTACCGTGGGGTTGGCGTGTTTTGTATGTTGAAGATACTCCCAACACGGGGGTTGGCTTGCGAAGCACGCAATGCTTTGTGTGTTGAAGATATCCCAATACGGGGGTTGGCGTGCGAAGCACGCAATGTTTTGTGTGTTGAAGGTACTCCCAATATTTGGAATGGCGTGCGAAGCACGCAATGCATTGTGTATTGAAGATACTCCCAATATGCGAAATGGCGTGAGAGCCATTTTGTACCGTCCTGAATAGACCTATTTCCAAAATTGTTGGTTGGAACCCTAAAACGTATTCCTATAATCTTAATTTTGACCACGGTTCAGCTGCGTGGTCTAATTACTGTATATCATGTGTTGAATATAGAGTAACAATGAAACTTATGGACCATTCTGCTCTCTCCCTACATTTGTCTCTCATCCCTTGGGTGCACTCTCTATCAATCTCTAAATGTATGAATGTGCTTGTTTGTGCGACTATGAATGTTTATACAGGCGGCCCGGTAAGTAAAGTGCCAAACTTTGGAAACGGTTCTATGGATTAAAATATAGAGAAAATCGAGAATATTTGTTTTTCCAAAAAATTTCGTTTTCCAATTATCCGCCATTTTGTTTCTTTTACAAATTAACTTATATCTGGAGAACGGGTTGGCCGATGAGTTCAAACTCGGCATAAAGTGTAACCAAACAATCGTATATTTCAAGAAAAACAAACGATTGTATCCAATCTTGCGTTCTAAAATGGCGGATGTTTAAAACTTTCAAACCTGAATCACACAAAAACCGTACATTTTTCTAAAATGTCAAGACACCTTTTTTGTAGCCGTTTTAATTAATTATCGGACGGCGTGAATTGGATGAAGGATAATAGATAAATTATGGGTTATAACAGAACTAGTAAGCCCCCATGAAAAATCACAGGCAGATTAATTAGAGACACATCAGAAATAAATAGTTAAAATAAATTCAATTTAACAACAACAAACTTTATCTAGGCCTACCTATGCTGACGGGGATTTTTAATTCCGTAAATGTGTACAATAATTTGTATAAGGATTATAACATTGTAGACATGTTTGTTGAAATTTTGTATTTATATTCATTATTATATATCGAAATATAGATAAAAATATTATCTTTTAATTGCTTTCAAACTTTATATTGATATATCAAATGCTTTAGAAGTACGGTAATTAATATTACAATGAAGAAATTAATAATCGAATATAAGAATTAATCTTTGAATATGTTATACGAAGATGTACGAATGTTTCCGAAGTTAAACGAATAGGTTGACTTCTTTAAGCTTGTAAAAATGAATATCTGTACCAGGTGTCTAAAAAGTCCCTTCCCCCTGTTATTTTTTTAATTAATGGAAATAGACAGATTTGCTTTGGGATTGTTAACATGAATAAAAATGGAGTTTTTGGTGCATCGTAAATTTAACCCCTCCCCCAAAAATGGGGTATTTTGGGGGTAAGACGAAAATTTTAATTGAGAACCCCTATTGAGTGACACTGGACTTTAGGTTGGTACAACCTTGCTTTGTTATTCATAACTGTCGACCTCATAACTGTTACAACCTTGCTGCATGTTTGTCGACTCCTAATAGTAAAAAGTCCAGTACTTGGGAAATTTGAATTGGTTATTTTATAAATGTGTATTTTATTTTGTAACATTCTATTGTAGTTGTTTTATAATTCTTGTTATTTTAAGTTAGTTAATATTATTGTAATATTTAGAGTTATGTATAAATAGAAAAGGAAGAAAATACAAATGTATTTAATTTTGTTTAAAAGCAATAAATAAATAAATAAATAAATTCCAGAGGGCTTAGCTTTACTGTTTTTATACTAATTACTATGTTTTATAACTTAGATTGAGTGATGTACTGGATTAAACCCTTGTAAAAAATAACAGGTGTATCATCTTTAACATTTCAATGTTATTTAAAATGGGGAAAAATTGTAACTTTGATTGGCCATTGTGTTGGATAGAGTCAACATACAGACTTGCGCTTTGCGCCAATCTCCTTCTTTTATCTAAAATGAGGTGTCACTCAATAGGGGTTCTCATTAAACATTTTCGACTTATCCCCGAAATACCCCATTTTCGGGGGAGGGGTTGAAATTTACGGTACACCAAAAAACAAAATTGTTGGTCATGTTAACAATCCTCAAAGCAAATCTGTCTATTTCCATTAATAAAGAAAATAATAGGGTTGTGGGACTTTTAAGACACTTGGTATATATATTGATAATAAAAGGTTGTATTTATATTCATTTTACAACCTCAAAGCAAATATTATAACGTACTATAGCCTATATTAGTTCTTTAACTCATATTTGAAAAAAATCTACTTCACAATCTTATATATTAAAAAAATTCTGTTTTTCTTTTCCGGGTCCATTCGGCTCTTCTACCCGACCGATTTTCATAATTGAGGTCTTAAATTAAAGGTATGCACGCCCAGATTTGCCATCAAGCATTACAAATCATGTATCTTTCGCCTTACAAACGTTATAATCAAATGCAAATTTTTGCTGTGTATTCCTTATGGGGGTTTTTTTTTGGTTCTTTGTCCACTTTGCGTTCGTATACCTTCCATCCGATTGCTTTTAAATTTTGCATAGTAACACAGGTTAACCCTGGGAAGGTTTTAGGCCATTTACCGAAGTCCTAGGACATTAGGGCTACGCCCCAGTGGCCCTCAAAGTTTCAATGTTAATCTTATGGAAGAAAGATTTCTATTGATTTTATCAGGGACACAAAAACAGCTGTTCGTATGAAAAGCTTAAAACAGCTGATTTTGATCAACAACTGATTTGGATCAAATCAGTATCAAATGTAGTATTACCTTTTTGAGGTTACATTGACAAACTAAAAACAAACACAAACAAAAATCAACGAAAAATGCTAACTATATTTTAATTCAATTCAAACATTGGTTGTTACAAACGTATTATATATAAAACAGCTAATTTGGATCAAAAACTGAACATAATCATTCACAGATATGTCAAGTCTTATATATTATCATCCGTTCAGCCGCTATTCACCCGAGAAGGAGCTCCGGTATACAATCCTTCAAATTTCCCATGTTAATCTTATGGAGATAATGTTTAATGAGTTTGAGTCAGCTGCCAAACAGCTAATTTATGCTCGGTCACCTATGTACAAACGAGCAAAAGATTAACGAGATTCTTTATCGAATTTTCCACCTGCGAGCGAAGCGAAGCAGCCATCTGAGGCTGAAGGCCGAGCCGGGGTTGGGACGCGGAGCGTCCAGGGGCAGAGCCCCTAGTACTTATATTGATTAAAGTTGTAATCATAACCTCAAAGTATAATATACGCTAGGTTTTGTTTCAGTATTACAGATGATGGGTGAAATCAGCTGTTATATTATGGAATATTGATACTCAAGTAAGTTAAATAAGCTTACAATAAACGTACTATAAATGGGACTTACACACCATTTTATATTAGTTGATATGTATTTAACATATTGTTGAGTTTACTGTGTTGGTGTAGGATTGAACAAACCTATTATCATGGGGGCTTACTAGTTATTATATTATTTTATAGGTTTTAATGCCACGATGGCCGTGGTTGTTAAGGCGTGAAAGCTTTATCAGTCGTCATGGCAACCATCAATGGAAAAGTTCCGGGTTCAATTCCCATTGACCCCGAATAATTTTCTAAATGGTTTCTTAACAGACATCATAGGCTGTGGTTCGGATTCCACGTAAAACTCTAGGTCCAGTCTTCATTAGCCTTAAAGTGCAAAACAGCAGGACGTTAAAAAAAATATATTATCCATAACCTAACTATTACCCTTCATCCGATTGTTTTCACAGACAAAGATTTAGTACAGTAAAATTTTTCCCTCCTTAAACTATAGGTAATGATATATTATTACATTTTAATACTCTGCCATAAAAAATCTCCGCCTTTTATATTTGATAAAAATAATTTTATTTAGGAAGAAATTTATTCCAAGCCAGTCGAAAGTGGTAGTAAATATACGGGGGGGGGGGGGGGGGGGGGGGGGGGGGGGGGTTACGTGAGATTGGCTAAACATAAAAATATAATAATATTTCGTCGCCTATATATGCAGAAGGAATACAATTCATTTCAGGGCCCTGCGTCATCGAATTGTTTACGAGATTTCCTATATATATTACGGTTTCGGGCGTACTTTCTTTTGTTTCAAACTATCCATCGTAAATAGACCCACTTGGATAACTAACTGATGAAATGTGGCAACAGTTACAAATCTATTTTTTTTGCTGTCATTGGTTATCAAAAAGTTATAACATAGTTCATGCTAATGAATCCGTGAATGCAAAGTTTTCTTTTTTTAACTAAAATCTGTCTTTCGGATAGGAATATTCGGTATTTATATGTATAAAATAGGGTTAAAGAGACCGCTAGTGCATTACGTTCAACAAGTAAACTAATTATTTATTATTTTTTTTAACTTTCCGCTTACACACTTCCTCAGCAAGTGTTATTTAATTAAATTACAAGTGAAAATAATTCGAGCACGCAGCTGAACCGCTGACGTGAGATGAGCAAATTTCCAAAATTAAGTTTACAGGCCTATGTTTTAGGGTTTCAACCAACAATTTAGGAAATAGGTCTATTCACGACGGTGCTGAATAGCTGCAAAATGGTTCGCACGCCATTCCGCATATTGGGCGTATTTTCAATACACAATGCATTGCGTGCTTCGCACGCCAACCCCCGTGTTTTGAGTATTTTCAACACCCGATGCATTGCGTGCTTCGCACGCCGTTCCGGATATATGAAGAATCTTCAACACAGAAAACATTGCGTACTTCGCACACCAACCAAACGGTAGAATCCACCACACGACTTTGAACCGGGTACTTCTATGGTATTTTAAGTTTTTATCGATTTTGGGGGAAGAAAGCGAGCTATAAGGTCGCGTAAAAAAAACAAAATGTGCAGAATAACATTCTACATTTATATTTGTTGAAAAAACTCAAAAACAAATTAATTTTTGTAGAAAAAATCTAAAACAATAGTTACTTCCGGTCAAAAAACGTGCTTCCGGTTGTTGGATTTGTTTGGCTAACGAACTTGTCTGAGCGACGTAGACAACCAACATGTGTACCAAATTTGAACCAAATGCGACTTAAAATGCGGCCGCTAGAGTGTGAACAAATATACACATACACAAGTATTGGCGCAAGCGAACCCTAGTATTGGGAGTATCCTCAACCCCCAAAGCTATGCGTGCTTCGCACGCCAACCCCACGGTAAAATAAACCACATTGCTTTGAACCGTTTACTTTTATGGCATTTCCCGTTTTGATGGATTTTGGGGGAAGAAAGTGAGCTATAAGGTCGCTTGAAAAAAAAAATATGCAGAATAACATCCTACATTTATATATTTAGAGAAAACTCGGAAAAAATCGCAAAAATAGATACTTCTGGTCAAAAGACGTGCTTCCGGTTGTTGGATTTTTTTGGCTAATGAACTCATCCGAGCGACGTAGACAACCAATATGTGTAAAAAGTTTGGACCAAATCGGACTTAAAATGCGGCCGCTTGAGTGCGAACACATATTTATATGATTTTTAATGACACCCCAAAACGTGATCTGGAGACCATGATCGGTGCTCATTTGCTACTCCCGACCTTGGGTCTTACCATTCGGGCCACTGCAATAGCTCATTTTTTCTATGGAAATTCGCTAATTATAACGATTGAAGTTGTAAACACAACCCCAAACTAAATCTACACTGGTTTTGTTTAAGTATTACAGATGATGGGTGAAATCAGCTGTTATATTATATGTTACTCACGTACGGACTTACACTCGCTTTTATATAAGTTATTTGCATTTTATATAGTTAAATTATTTTCTTGCAGTCAGTATTCAAGGTAAGAAAAATCTCGTTTTAAAAATGATATCAGTTATTTACTTCGATATGAATTTAAATTGTAAAATAGGATAAGTTGTAAACAAAGCAAACATTACTAAAAACATTGCGGGATCAACTCTATTGTAAATATTGAGTTGTAGGCCTACTGGAACTGTTTTGAGCGTGAAATAATTTTGAGACGGCGATGTACCAGTAAGTCTTCAACGGGGAGAAGCGGGAGCGCGCGCACGAGAGAGAACTACAGTCAGGGTTACAACTGTCACCATCTACTATACAGTAGATAGATTTATTTAACGGCGACCTGCGCGAAAAATCTGGCGCTTGTAGGGGAGGTAGTTGAATTTCCACCACCACCAACGGCATGCCGGACGGTGCTCTGCTTAGTTTGCCACATTAAGGGAAAGTGGTGGTGCGAAGGGGGAGGGGAAGTAGTATGGGGGTTCGAATAACCTCCTTTGCCACTATCTCCTTCTGTCTCGCACAAGTACTCAAAATAGGTCGCCGTCTAATAAATCCATCTATAGTAGTTTCTGGCGACCTATATTTGCTAAGAATGAAACGTCGCACGCAAACTCAATGATATTAGTGTATAACTTTGTCACTTTGAGAGATGCGGTCAACTCACTCCTGAGAAATATTTTTTACTCCTGCCAAGCCTTAATAATTAAAAAAACAATTTGTTAATATTTGGTGTTAGAATACTTTATTAGCCTTAAATAATTATTGATTTCAAGCTATAAATAACCCATAAAATTTTTACTTGGCAAAATCTAGTCTTTAATGTTTTAGGAACTTTCCTATAGTCTCCTTAAAAGTCATATGGGTTAAGCTTGCTACAAATGCATTCATACAGTGGTAAATTAATAATCCTGTTTTTATAGCCTTAGTATAGAGTATTTAATTGCATCTGTTTTGCAATATGTTACTATTATCTACAAACAAAAGCAATAACAACTTGCACATCTGTTCCTATGGGCGCAGTGGTTGACGTTTTCAATGATAGTTGGAAAAGTTCCAAATAAATAATTGCTCGCCTGCTCTGGATGACCAATGCACTTCGTTAAAATCAGTATTGTCGATGGGATACTTTAAAGTTAAAATCACGCCATTCTGCTGCACGGATAAAAGCGGTAGTAGAAACAATATTTGGCACGTCCAAAGACCACACACTGAACCGAGTTCAGCGACAAATTGAGCTTCTACAAGTTTGTTTAACGCGTCAATAATTTCATTTGAAAATGATTGTAGAAATAGTAGAGGCTGAGTAATGATCCCTGAGGTACGCCAGTTTTTAGGTGGCATTTAAAGTCGTGGTTTTAAAACCATAACATTTAAAGTCGTGGCATTTAAAGACGTGGAATTTAAAGTCGAGGCTTTAAAACCATAGCATTTAAAGTCGTGGCATTTAAAGACGTGGCATTTAAAGTCGAGGCTTTAAAACCATAGAATTTAAAGTCGTGGCATATAAAGACGTGGCATTTAAAGTCGAGGCTTTAAAACCGTAGCATTTAAAGTCGTGGCATTTAAAGACGTGGCATTTAAAGTCGAGGCTTTAAAACCATATTAATTAAAGTCGTGGTATTTAAATACGTGGCATTTAAAGACGAGGCTTTAAAACCATAGCATTTAAAGTCGTGGCATTTAAAGACGTGGCATTTAAAGTCGAGGCTT
>JAGFPH010001953.1:59734-78420 GCA_018207615.1 Philaenus spumarius
TACAGTAAGTTGGGAGAAAGTTTGTGTCAGTTAACTGATACCGTTTATTTAATTGGGAACCCTAAATATTTTAGGGATAACAGGTAGCCCAGACTAGAATCTGAAAAGTCCTCTACATGCAAATGAAAGTTTCGTCAAAATTAGTTCAGCCATTCCGGAGATTAGCCCGAACAAACAGACGGACGGAGAAAAATACATGTTTAGGTTTTGGTGAAGTATGAACAACCATATGAGCTTAGACAAAAAACTTTCAATTCGAAATCATCGACAGACACTTCAAGTTTATTAGCGAATTTCCATAGGAAAAATGAGCTATTGCAGTGGCCCTTATGGTAAGACCCATGGTCGGGAGTGGTAAATGAGCATAGATTATGGTCCCCAGAACACGTTTTGGGGTGTCATTAAAAATCATATATATGTGTATATGTATATATGTGTTCGCACTCTAGCAGCCGCATCTTAAGTCCGATTTTTGGTACACATGTTGGTTGTCTACGTCGCTTGGACGAGTTCTTTAGCCAAAAAAAATCCAACAACGGAAGCACATTTCTTGACCGAAAGTAACTATTTTTTGAGATTTTTCCTACGAGAATGGATTTTTTTTAGATTTTTTCTAAAAATATCAATGAAGGATGTTATTCTGCACATTTTCATTTTTTACGCGACCTTATAGCTCGCTTGGTTCCACAAAATCAATAAAAACGTAAAATACCATAAAAGTACCCAGTTCAAAGCCATGTGGTGGATTCTACTGTGCGGTTGGCGTGCGAAGCATGCAATGCATTGTGTGTTGAAGATACCCCCAATATGTGGAATAGCGTGCGAAGCACGCAATGCATTGTGCATTGAAAATACTCCCAATGTGCGGAATGGCGTGCGAAGAATTTTGCAGGTATTCAGCACCGTCATGAATACACCTATTTCCCAAATTGTTGGTTGAAACCCTAAAACATAGGCCTATAAACTTAATTTTGGAAATTTGCTCGTATCAAGTCAGTGGTTCAGCTGCGTGGTCGAATTATTTATATGTATAAACGACGCGACGGTTCTACGTAGCGGTACAACAAGCAAAGTGGAACCCCTTCTACATTCAATTCCACGTTCACCGTGCAGTACAGGTCTTACGGGAGAATAGACGTGCTACTACCATTACAAGGAACATCACGTTTATTGTCATGCGGGTTGCGTCAACTGACCGAGCGTTGCGTGGGAGTTGATGTTATTTAGTTGGCTAGTATCGCTAAGACTGTCGTATGGATAACACGGCTTATGGGCGCTCTGTACTGCACGGTGAACGTGGAATCCAGTGTAGTGCTCTTTGCTTGGTCAGCCAAATAACCAGGCACTCCAGTCCGTAGGACTGTATGCAGAGTAACTAAAATACGAAAAGATCGCAGATCGTTGAGTTTTAAGATCTTTATATGAAGTAGCTAAATAAATAAATAAACATCGCGTTTTAAACTAAAAATAAACTCTTACGCAGCTATTTGTGAGCGCTGCAATTGAAATTCGCAGAGAGAGAAGACAATTATATGAATTCAAAGCATTCAAACAATTGATATAGTAATGCGTTAACTATAAAAACGTATAATAAAAAAAGAGAATGATAAAAATGATGACAGAGAGATTACATCATTACGAAACCGCAAACCAATCGATCCATAAAACACGTTGCGCATGTCCTTGAAGTTTTTAAAACAATACGTAATAAATGGTAATATAATCTGATGTGACCATTAAATACTATAAAACATTACACATGTGGTAATTAAAGCGATGAAAATGTATAACTGTAATTACGACCATGGTGGCTTTCAGAATTTTTTTTTTAAACCAAAAAATATACAGCGTGTCCCATAAGTAAAGTGCTAAACTTCGGGGAATGTTTCTATGGGTCAAAATAAGAAAACAAGTTCATATAAACACAGTCCCGAAAACGCTTCGTTAACTAGAGAACGGTTTGACTGATTGAGTTCAAACTTGGCACGAAGTTTAAACTAACAATGATATATCTCAAAAAAAATAAACGATTAAATCCAATCATGAGTTTCAAAATGGCGGCTGTTTGAAAATTTAAAACCTAAATTACTCAAAAACCGTAAATTTTAACGAAAAATGTCGCGTCACCTTTTCTGTAGTGCTTTTGATTCCCTATCAGATGAAGTAACTATCTAAGTTAAGTTATGTGTACTAATTGGTTTGTTCAACTCGGCATCTGATACCAACACAATAATTAATTGTATGCACATATGCTGTCATTAACTTTACCTTGGTTACTATCCTCCATCCGATTGTTTTGACAGTTCAGAATCAGCGACCCAAAAAACATAAAGTACAAGTGGTCTGGTCCGGGAGGCGTTTCCTGAGGTCATACCCCGCGTCTTAAATGGACTACTTATAGAATTTTGTATTGAACATGTTCGCAGACAAAAAAGCAGCAACACATGTACCAAAATAAAAACATATAAATCAATAATGTGATTTTTTTATTTAGTGTGTTTTATCTTCTTTTTACTCTACATAATAAAACTATTAGGACAACCTGTCACTGCATGTTATGCCGGATTTACACAATGCCAATTGAAAAGACAATTGTCTGGGCCAGTTGTCTTGGGCCGGTTGCGTGAATGTCGGAGGCCAGTCCAATTGAATGAGAACTTGTTCACACGGCGAAACTATTGCCACGGCAGTTGGTGACGAAAAATGGCGGAGTGCTCATCGTCTGTTGTGTCTCGTGATGAATTGAAAGTCATGTGTGAGGATCTTTGTCGGGAATTTATCGCTGAGACTTGTGAAGTTCTCGAAGAAGAGTTAAATAAGCAAGTGCTGTCTCGCGAGCATTTCTGTTCTTATACAATTCATCTCTTTGATCCCACAGGTACCTATGCTCCTTATATAACTCCACGAATTTAAAATTTAAATCATCACTCCATTTAGGAGCCATAGTGTTCCAGTAAACAACAGAAAACTTTAAAATAAACAATTAAAACCACACACGTAACAGTCTCGACCGGCAATGGCAAACTGGCCCAAAACGAGAGATCTACAGCCCTACAACGTTCACACGGCGCCAATTGTCTAGACAACTGTCTTAATAGAGTGGTGGGGGGCCTCACTGCGCCCAGTCAATTGTCCTCTGTCTACTCCTGGAGACAATCGAATTTCAGGACAACTGGCAGGGCAATTGGCCGGAGGTGTTTACACGTAGCCAATAATTATGCCAGTAAGTTGTTTTCTGACAACTGTCTCCTTAATTTTCATCAAGTAAACCCGGCTTCAGAGCAAGTAACAAAGCAATAAAAAGATCTACTCTTGGATGAATCAAAGCTAAACAAATATGTATCGTGTAAATATATTTACTGGCGCCCAAAGTAATGTATTACCTAGTTGTATTGTTATTGAGTGTCCTCTTGATGTGGGTCATGCATTAACTAGTTAAGTCATAATTAAAACTAAACAGAGAAATGGTAAGACTTACGTGGTAAGATTCCGCATTTAGAGCCAACCTGAAAATATTAAACAAAACAGTATTAATGACACATCTTCAATACGACATATACTTAATACAAGCATGGCTTGAAGAAATTATACATTAGCGAACGAAATACGAGTACTAACTTAAATATAAAATTTAGCTTCATAATACCACAGTGGAGGTCTTAAAGATATGGATGTGGACATTTCACCGTTGGGTTTCTCTTGAAATTCTACATCGAAATGGCCACCTTCCCATTTAAAAAAAACAAAATTACGTTCAAAATGGCGGATCCAAGATGGCGGATAAATTTTTTGAAATCTTAATAAAACAGTATTTTTACATAGAGTAGGTTCCTCAATCACATCTACCTTCAAATTTTCTTTGTATACGAAATATTAAACCAGTGCGGGAATTTTTGTACACCCTGTATATTAACTAAGGAATGAAGTGCTTTATGTACATTAGTAAAATCTATTTAAAAATACTTTAGCTTCGATATAAAAGAAAATTTATTAACAACACTGGTAAATGAAACCTATTATATTTCGGTAATCCAATTAATAGACCTAATTAAAGCGAATACTTAACTATATATATAAAAGCTTTTATTAATATATAACGTAAAGCTTGTTAATTTTAATTGTTGGTTCATTTACAGGGCCACTTCAAATTTCCATTGATAGAGTATATTAATAAAATATTTTCAAGTGGTGCTTGTTGATAATCAGTTTTAATGTGAATCCAAAACAGATTCCTATTCGCATTATGTATTCTGGAACTGGAGTAGTAACAATCGTGCGCCTGCGCAGGCCTACCATTGCGTCATTGTGTTATAGGCAGAGTTGCGTTTATTTTGAAAAGGTTTCTGATGGTAATTATTTGAATCAATAGTTGATTTCCACCTTACTGCGGTTTTGTTTGTTCTTCGGTTTCTGCTGAAGCAGTTTCACATTTCCAGGAGGACTTGTAGATTCCGAAATAGTTGTTAGAAAATATATATAAAAGAAAAATTGGGTGTACATATGACCACACAATAGAAGTGAAAACTTCTATGAGAATTTTACAGAGTGTAAAATGAATATTGATTAACTACTGAATTTTATTAAGATTTTATTTCCTGGTTAATATATAAATAAAAAAATTAGAATTATTAAAAAAAATTTAATTCAGTTTGCTTTTAAAGCGTATTTTTCTAGTTTTTAAACTATTATTTATTTTCTTAATTTTTTTGTCTGGGGACCATGATCAGTGCTAACTTATTACACCCAACAAAATTAATGAGCTCCCGAAGTTTTTGTATATCGTCGTGAATCACCATGTATATAAAGTTTTTAATGACAGTTTTAACGCGAAACGTGTTCTGGCGACCATGATCAGTGCTCACTTGCTACACCCAACAAAATTAATATTGCATTGTCATCGGTCCTTGATGAGTGTGCAAAGTTTCAAATCAATCCGACGTTTTGGAGAGGGTGAAAATCACGTCGTTTTCTGGGGACCGTGATCAGTGCTCACTTACTACACCCAAAAAATTAATATTGCATTGTCATCGGTCCTTGTTCTTTATATATACTATACACAAGTATATATATATATGTATAAGGGGGTATACATAATCAACACACCGGTCTAAGCGAAAATGTTGCGTTACGTGACGTGACGCGAAACGGCGATTTACCTCCCTACAAAAAAAAAAATAAACAACGTCGCTATAGAAGTTTTCACTTAAAAAATGTCTTCTTTCTCGATTCGTGCATTTTTAGGGACATTAAAATGTTGATATGGGTACTATTTTTTTAGAATTGAGTTTTACAATACACGTCACATACGTACGCGAGTAACAATATAATACAGCAGCTGATTTCATCCATCATCTGTAATACTTAAGCAAAACCCAGCTTAGTTTATACTTTGGGGTTATGTTTACAACTTCAATCATTGTAATTTCTCGTGAAGTTGATTTTTTTAAATATGAGTTATAGAACTAATGTATGCTATAATACGTTATAAGTTTTGCTTTGAGCTTACAAACTGTAAATACATACAACCCTTTATCAATATATTCGTTTATACAAATTTGAAGAAGAAATAGATTTGCGTTTACCTTCGGATAAATTCGTACATCTTCGTACAACATATAAACCTATTAGAATATTAGATTATAAATTTTTTTCACTATAATATTAATAACTTCTAAATCATTTGACCTATCAATATGAAATAAAAAGCAATTAAAAGATATTATTTTTATCTTTCTTTAAATGTACCGGGTGTCCCACGAAGAAGTCCCTATTTTTGAATTGATATGACAGACGTATAGAGCGCGCTACATACTTGAAATTCTACAGTCGTGACTAACACATATGTAAAAGAAATACCCCTGAGTATCAGTTAATTCTGACTGATCCAAACAAAATGGCGGAAAAACGAAAAAACAAAAACAACAAAATCAGCAATCGTATTTTAAGGGTAAACCTACTTTTATTTAGAATAGGAACAGCTATTCTCAGTTTTAAGCAATCACATAGTTCCTCATCTTTCTCAGCCTGAGATGAAAGATGTTTTTTCCCATGTTATGCTAATGTGCCAAAGCAGTTTTGGACCAAAATCTTCCTAACCTTTGGATAGGTCGTGGCAGCAGCTTCATGGACTGGCCCCCAAGGTCTCCAGACTTGACTGTTTGTGAGTTTTTTCTGTGGGCTTTTTGAAGGAGAAGGTTTATTGTCATAACATTGCGACAGACGATGAACTAATGAGGTTGATCGAAGAGGAACTGTTGTTGATACCTCGAGAGTTGTTCAGCAAAGCGTAGGCCTATGGCTGTTTTCTATTTCGTTGTCGTCAGTGCATTGCGATCGATGGACATCAGTTTGAATAAGGTTTATGGATCAAATAGATTTACTTTATTTATGAGTTACTTATAGGCTTATCTTTAATTCAATAACGTTGTTTAGTGCTTAGTAACATCGTTAAAATTCAATTATTATGTTGTAACACTTAAGCAAATAAAACTATTTTATCGAAAAGGTAATATTTCTTTGATATCCCGCCATTTTGTCCTAATGTGTCAGAATTAATTGATACTCGGGTGTATTTCTTTTACGTAGGCCTATGTGTATGTTAGGACTGTTGAGTTTCAGGTTTGTAGAGTGTTCGGTGCATCTAATATATTAATTCAAAAATAGGGACCTCTTCGTGGGACACCCGGTATAATAACGTAGACTATGTAAATAAAAATGTTTAACAAATAATCGTTCAATAATCGTTATAGCAATGAATACTTAAAAGTTAAGAAGCGCAAGTCATACAAAATTCAAATATATTTCCCAAAATTCGTCGAAACGTTAATTACCATAAATGTACCCTGGTGTAATCCCCTAGATGAGGACAGCTCCTGGTCCGAGGCCAACTGCCAGGTTAGCGAGTTCCTCCGCTGCGATCACGTCAGCTGCGTGGTCTAATTATTTTCTACGAACTGCCTTAATAGCATTACCATATGAAGAACTTTTTCTTCATGAAACAATGTTTGCATATTGACGTCATACTAGCCCCAACGCACGTGCCCATATTAAATCAAGCCTACTCAATTTACAATGTATGTATGAAGAGGAATCTATTTTAGTTCGTCAGATTAAACTAACAACACACACAGACCACTCGAGAATAACTGATGAATTGCTCGTATTGAAGGGGATGGAAACACTAATTATTTAAATTTTATTAGAAACTAGTGGGCCCAGCAATGCTTCGCTATTGCTTGATTTAATTTAAAGGGTAGTTATTCCATTTCATTACATTGACTTAAGTGATCGAATTGCAAAATGGTTTTGTGCCACTTCGAAATATTATCTTTTAATTTCTTTTTATTTCATATTGAAACATCAAATGATTTACAAGTTATTAATATAACAGTGAAGTAATTATTATTATATGTTAATTTATTATTATTATTAATCGAATATATTCATATGTTATACGAAGATGTACGAATGTTTCCGAAGCTGAACGAATACTTAAGGGGTCTCTTCTTTAAATTTGTATAAACAAATATATTGATGGTAAAATGTTGTACTATTTACATACAGTTTATAACCTCAAAGCAAATATTATAACGTATATTATAGCATACATTAGTTATCATATTTAAAAAAACCAACTTCAGGAGAAATTATAACGATTGAAGTTGTAAACATAACCCCAAACTTTAATCTAAACTGGGTTTGTTTAAGTATTTCAGATTATAGGTGAAATCAGCTGTTATATTATTTGTTACTCACGTTCCTACGTACGTATACATGTACGGACGTACACTCGCTTTTATATAGGAGTTGATGGTTATAAATGGATTAACGAGTATTCATTTTATTGTACTATTCTGCTTACGTTCTTATCGTTTGCACTACGTATGTTGCATATATGTAACAATTCAAATAATTATTGATTACTGCATCAATACTATTTGTATAGCGAATGAGGATAAATAAATCAAATATAATCGAACTAAGTGCAGGAACTTTGCTGCAACGGATTATTGGGGGGGGGGGGGGCAAAATCTAAAATTTTCCAACAATTTTGACCATGTTTCCCAACTTCTGTGTTGAGGGTTCTAACGCTCAGAAGGGGGCTGTGGGTTATGTTTTGTGGAATAAAGCCCAGTCAAAAAAGGACCCTGAAGGCTCAGCCTCGGAAATTGTTTGAAAAATGGACTTCTCTAAGTAGGGTTTCTCTACTGCACGTGCTGTATTGAGTACTTGAATAGTTTTAAATTTGTTACGAGTATTTCAACATGTTCGTCAAACTATTGAAAAAATCCAAATACTTTTTTTACCCAATATTTCCCCATTTCGGGGAAAAACCCCAATCTGGCAACACTGGTCTGGCGGCCTCGCGCAGTGCATGGCATGGTGAGTCAGTTACAGTCAGTGTTGCCACAAAACAAGGGTTGGAACTAAATTTCCCAGAACATCATTTAAAAGATGCAATGCATTTATTCGGTACAGAAATATTTTGATCTGCCAAAAATTTGTGGATTGTAATTTAGAACTTGCTTGTTATTTGTGCACGTTAGTAATTACAACAAAAACTTTCAAAACTCGAACCCAAAGTTAGAGCTTTTGAGTTGTTTTTGCGTTCAATTTGATACCAATATCAAAATCCCAACTTTTTATTCAAAATTACAAATACTCATTTTTGTATTTAAAAATTATTTAGGGGTACGCCCCCCTTGACCCCCATAGCGACATCCCTAACTAACATTTTAAAAGAAGACCAAGTGAAAACGTCGCCCGTTGTATCGTATTTAAAAGTGTGAAGAATTTGAAAAATGTTCAATGTTTTAAATAGAGTCATATCGAAATTCTAGTTTAACAGACCAACCATGCGGTACGAATAAATAGACATTTTGATCCCTTATAATATTAACAAAAACTTAACCTAAACTTTGCAAACATAACCTTAAAAATTCAATGTAGTAGTTCCTTTTTGTTGTTGAAATATTACAGCTGGTGGGCGTAATCAGCTGACATTTGTTTCAATTGTTGAGAGCTATTTACGAATTTCTTTAATAAAGTAATATGTGACTTTAAAATTACAGCTGTTTTATATATGCTCTCATGATATTCAAATGGAAAATAATTATTGCGAAAAACCAAATAGCGAAAAAAAATTTCAGTCGTTCTTTCGCATTAAGGTTTATTTTCTTTCTGAATTTCATCATTTTAGTTATTTGATTCTAGAGAACTGTACAAAGAAACAGCAGTGAGGACGTTTGTGTTGATAGTAAGAGGATTGGCGTGCGCAGCACGCAAGGTTCTCCACTAGTTACCACTACTTTATTTTACATAAGAAAATCCTTCTTCATCCTCGAACAAAGCCTACTCGGTAATGCAGCAGTTATTAAGTTCCTCAAACCTAATTAATAACCAAACTTGTCTGAAGTTTGAACAATACACTTTGATAGAGTAAGAGACTGTCGCCTCTATCAATTATCACAGATACATCTCATTAATCTTCCAATGTCAGCTGACGAACCGTGACGATCAGCTGACTGTGTTAATGAACTCGTTGAGAGGAATTTCAGTGTCCTTAAGAGATTGTTTCGTGAGGAATGTCAACTATGGTGCAAATATTGCCGCATACTGTACGCATCGATCCATTCAAAGAATGTGTCGGTGTTTTTCTAGGTTTCACTGAACTAGGTGCCCTCGATACTAACTTTATACGTATACAAATACCGGCGCGAAAGCTGGCACTTGAGCAAACCGCTACTAACCAGACTAAAAACATCAGTACCCGGTACATCTCTGTTTAACAAGTTCACTGCTAAAGGCCTTTTCACACCGCAGTCACACTATGTCACGTGACATACGTGCAATTCACACCGCCACAGACGTCTGTCAGGTATTGGGACTTCGTCCCAGCTCTTTCAAGTCAGTTCTAAGCTCTGTCTACGGTTGAAACAGGTAAAAACATGGCAAGTGATTCGTGGTGCGATAGCGCGTTTACTCAAAATGTGTCCTGGTTTTTAAAACTTCCTTTACAAAAGGTTTTTTTAGCTTAAAAAATTGCAAAAAAGAACTACTTACTGTCGCAGTTCTTCTGTTATTTTGGTCCATGCTATGTCCTTTAAATGGCTGTCTCTGTATTCCTCCAAATCTACATTCCACAGCACTGGACGGGTTCTGACAACTTCGATTAACTGGTCCACAACAAATAACGAAAAACTAACAATACAGCAACTTGTAAGGAGTCAACGAAACTGCGCGACGGTGCTGGCCAGTGCGCATGCGTGAGGCCAACGACTTCGACAGATGTTTGAAAAGATGGCTATCCGAGCGATCCCACAAATTCGTCTGTCGACGTCTGTAGCGTCTCTGGGGTTCTGCGAGGTCGGTGTGAATCGCACCATTTGAAACTATGGAAACAGATCTTTTGAAAAATCTGTCACGTGACGTCACGTGACAAAGTGTAACCGCGGTGTGAAAAGGCCTTACGGATGCACATGAGCTTGACACTGACTACTATGAGAAGCGGCCGAGGCACCCCATTGTGTATTGTGAGTATTTTCAATACACAATGCATTTCGTGCTTCGCACGCCAACCCCGGTATTAGAAGTATTTTCAATACATAGTGCATTGCGTGCTTTGCACGCCAATTTTAGGCCTATGTGCTATGGACGCACATGTGCGTCCACTTTAAAATATTAGTGATTATTACGAAGAAATGGACACGGTGGGTGCCTCAACAAAATACTGGAGTGGGATCCGATGCTGCGAACCGGTACGAACTACATGACTGCCAAGTATAATTTTAGAAGCAAATTATTAGCTATTTTTTTGGCTTGGGAAGAGTGGCTACGGAAACAGGTAGATCTTAGAAATGGACAAATCTGGTTCACGGACGGGTCAAAAACAGATAAAGATACGGGAGCCGGAAAGTGCATGCACTAAGGACCGTACACACAGAGAAGATACTTAGTGTCGTTGGGGAACAACTCTACGGTCTTCCAAACGGAGGTATACGCAGTACCTGCATGCGTAAAACGAATACTGGACTCAGAAAGCATGAGTACAGATGTTACGATATGTTCTGATAGTCAGGTGGCTATAATGGCCATCATAGCTTCAAGAACAAAGTCAAAGTTGGTCTTGGAATGCCAGTTATTGGGATCAGCTGTCGAGCAGTAGGCAAGTAAGACTTGTTTGGGCCCCTGTACAAGAAGGAGTAGAAGGGAATGAAATAGCCGATAAACTGGCTAGAAGAGGAGCTGGAACTCCAACGATGGGTCCAGAACCGATGATAGGATATCAAGAAAAGAGGCTATGGGAAAGAACGTTTAAGAAAACATTTTCAATCAGAACACTTGCACAGATGGAGAGAGACGGTAAGAGGCCAGAGGCAGACACACGACTTCATTGATGACCTGGATGGACATCTAAGCAGGACACTGCTAGGTCTTGTCAGGCCAGAAGTGAGGTTGTTGGTCGGTCTACTGACGGGAAATAATTTTCTGAAGAGGCACCTCTACCTGATGAGGCTGGAGGACAGTCCATTATGTCAAAGGTGTGGAGAGAAAGAGGAAACTTCGTTCCATGTTTTATGCGAATGTGATGTCCTCGCATCACTGAGCCAGAAATATCTGGGACAAAGATATACTGAATATATACTTGAGGAAGGACCCCACGGACTCCTTCGTTTTGCAAAAAGGGCGGGTTTTATGTGAACTGCTGAATAGACGTGTGGCATAGAGGACTTTATGGTTCAGGTGCAGTGGGTTGTGGTGGCAGGTCACACAACTTCCTAATAATAATAATTACAACACAACTTTAGATTATTCCTATACTGAAACGACGCAAGTTTGTTGAATGCATTTAACCCCATTACAATAGCAACCAATTTAGGAAATTTACTATCAGTTGAATATTCTTCCTGACAGCTGTTTTTATTTTAGGTTGACAAATTAAACACAAACACAAAGAAAAGATTAAAGAAAAGGTTTACCTTATACTTTGAACATCTGTTGCTATATATTATAAATAAAACAGGTGATTGGGATGAAAAATTATACACAATTTTAGTTTAGGCCTTGTTGGGATTTACTGGTGAATACCAACATTCTAAAAACTTAAATAATAATATTAATAACAAAACCCAACATATATATTGTTTTTACGAAATGTATTAGTGGAACTTGTTTGCACCTCATCCTCAAATCACAGCCCACGGGCTGCTTCGTTTGCACCTTGACCTTGTGGACTGGGATTATAGACTGCTTCACTTCGCTCGCAGCGCACATACTCACAAACCCGACGTCGGCCTCAGATCAGGAGCTGCCCACACGTTCTTTTAACCACGTAGTTTTAAGGTGTTTTACGTTTTGATCGATTTTGGGGGAACCAGTGAACTGATAGGTCACGAATAAAACAGTGTGTAGAATTATCTCCTTTTATTTGTTATTATATTTATTTTTTTAGATAAATATCAAAAAGAGTTTAATTCTAGCAAGTCAAATCTCACAATATTGTTATTTTGGTCAAAAACTTTGCTTAAGGTTGTTGGATTCCGACATTTCACAGACATCCAACGTTTGTAAAAAATGTGTACCAAATTAGTCGTAAAATACGACTGTTAGAGTGCGTATACAATTGAGCGATGTGCGGCACGCGCGCAACGAGTTCTCTAAGTTAGTACGGGGTGTTGGAGCTGCACACGAACCGCACGCGCACGGCGCATCGCGATCCATCTCCTGTCGGTTTTTCAACGAATCTTTTGTGTGTTCGCAGATCAGATTTTTAGGTGTGTTTGAGAGGTTTGTAGTTTTTCGTGCGCACTGATTGTTGATTGCTTTGTGAGTTATGGAGTGATCAGAAGAAAAAATAATTACGTTTTTCGATGCCTATCGGAAAAAACCCTCTTCTGTGGAATCCAACTAATTTGCAACTAATTTCTCATTATCATCAAAATCTCCTCAGTTGCCTATTAGTTTTAAAAAACCCTTTTGTATATATTCGATATTTTATTTCTAGTCTGAATTCAGAAAGTAAATTCAATTTCAATAAATAACTGGCAATAATATGAAAATATTTATCATCAATTACTTCTTTATTATTTCAAGTATTCTTTATTTTAATATAGCTAGCCTGTACAACGATATAAAAATTACATTATTTATAACAACCAAGGCTATTTTAACTTCAGGCCTATTTCACATTTTCTTAAATTAAAACCCAATTTTGAGGCCTATGATTACTACCAGCAATATATCGTATAGAAAAAGGCACTTATAATTTATTTACACACTTGTCTTGAGCGGAAATAATTGTTCTGTTTAGAAATGTGAGGCCCAATCTTCTGCAGCAAGTTTTCAGTCAGAATGATCGCGGGTTTTATTTGGACCGCTGGAGGTTCGTTGAAATCAACACTTCCAACGAGCCGCGAACGCACGGCGCGCACACCGCGCCGGTTGTGTATACGCACCTTTATAGTGCAAACACAATACGTATACATACATTTTTATGACAGCAAAAACGTGTTCTGGGAACCATGATTGGTGTTATTGACCACTAACGACCTCAGGTCTCACCAGAAAACCTTTCTCTAAATATGAAATAGTGGGAAATGCCAAAACTGATGTGTGACGCCCAAACTGTGGGGTTACGGTACCCCGATTTTCGGAATCACCGACACAAAAACGTTTAATTAAACTAGCCTCTGTTCGTGACATTAATGTCCCCTAGCGTTCACCTCATTAATTGAACAACGTCCCCTAACGTTCCAATCATTAATTCAACAACGTCCCCTAGCGTTCCCCTCATTAACTGAACAACGTCCTCTAGCGTTCCCCTCATTAATTGAACAACGTCCCCTAGCGTTCCCCTCATTAATTGAACAACGTCCCCCTCATTAATTGATCAACGTCCCCTCGCGTTCACCTCATTAATTGAACAACGTCCCCTAGCGTTCCCCTCATTAATTGAACAACGTCCCCCTCATTAATTGAACAACGTCCCCTAGCGTTCCCCTCATTAATTGAACAACGTCCCCTCGCGTTCCCCTCATTAATTGAACAACGTCCCCCTCATTAATTGATCAACGTCCCCTCGCGTTCACCTCATTAATTGAACAACGTCCCCTAGCGTTCCCCTCATTAATTGAACAACGTCCCCTCGCGTTCTGAATGGACTGACCAATGTTTAAACGAGAAATAACGACATAACCTTTATTCTATTACTACTTTAACACAGTTTATCTTCTGCAAAGTAATTTCAAGGTCACTAGACGGCGAACTCATAAACAGCTGATTAGTGTTAAAGTGTGAAGCTATAAATACTCTATCCTTGCTGTAGTGAGATTAATGGCCTCTATACGGTTAACCTTAGCGTGTGAAAACAAGTGTTATTTTGTTGGATTGTGCGCTATTTATCTGCCGATTCTCCTTGTATCCCAATCAATTAGAGTTTGTAATTGGGGACAGATGTATTTTTACATAATGACTTTACAATAGCAACCACTTCTAACTATTTTACTTTCCTCCGACCTATCAAAATATCAATATAATCATATCAATATAAAATTATATATGTAAAATTATCAATATAAAAATAACTTAAAATAGCACGCTTGTTTTACTTTAACAAGTTTGGATTGCAGTTAATAGAGGAAGTGGAATCGTTTATTATCCTATTTGCCAACAATCCATTCAATTAACAGCTGATTAAGGGCATCCGCCCCAAAGACATAATGGTTTTTGGATTCGTATGGTTTAAAATTTTAAAGCATTTTCATACTGTTTAATACAACTAAAAAGGAGGGTTTTTGGGGAAAATTCTTTGCCCGCACTTATCTATTTATAAACTCAAAATTTATATCTTTTTATCGCTTTCGAAGTTTTTAGTTGATTTTGAATATTTTTTGTTTTTCAATCAATTTGAATATTTCTTTATTATTTTGTATGGTGGGTATGGTCAGTCAATCAGGTGCTGTATCTAGCTCTCTTCTAAGCTGGCAGGATATGGCTAGTTACCTGGTCTCCGACTTAGGTTGTTTTGCTGACTTTTAGCAATGTATTTAAGTTTAGAGTGTCCCACGAAGAGGTTGCTATTATTGAATTAATATGCCGGACATATCGAACACTCTACAAACTGGAAACTGTACAGTTGTATTATATAGATGTGTAAAATAGTTACCCTCGAGTTTCATTTGCTTATTATAAATCAAATCAAAATGGCGGAGTAACAAAATAATAATAAAATTTAACACTAATCTTGTGAACAAAACCATTTATATTTACAAAATAATTTTACGTTTCCGTCAAAGTAATTTTATTTGCATAACCTTAACAAATTGGTGATTTTGAAACAAAAGGAAGTAAAAATTAAAAATTAGAGAACACAATTTGTTCCAGTAACCTTTATTCGAACGGATGTCCATTTTATGCTAATGCGGCCAAAGCAGTTTTCGATCAACAACTTCATAACCGTTGGATAGGTCGTAGCAGCAACTTCATGGACTGGCCTCCAAGATCGCCAGACTTGTCTGTTCGCTACTTTTTCCTATGGGGCTTTTTGAAAGAAAATGTTTATTCTGACACTATAGCAACAGACCGTGAATTAATGAGGCTGATTGGAGAGGAACTGCTGTTGATATCTCGGCAGTGTTTGAAAAACGCTTTTGGCACGTTTTTGTTTCGTTGATATCACGGCATAGCTGTTGATTGGACGTCAGTTCGAATAAAGGTTAATAAAACAAACCTTTAATGTGTTCTTTATTTTTTTAATTGTAGTTTTTCTTTCATTTCAAATCACCAATTTGTAAAGGTTATGCAAATAAAATTACTTTGACGAAAAACTAAAATTATTTTGTAATTAATGTAAGTGGTTTTATCTACAAGATTATTGTTCATTTTTGTTATTATTTTGTTATTACGCCATTTTGATTTGATTGATCATAAGCAAATGAAACTCGAAGGTAACTATTTTACATGTCTATGTAATATAACTGTAGAGTTTCCAGTTTGTAGAGTGTTCAATATGTCCTGCATATTAATTAAAAATTAGCAACCTCTTCGTGGGAGAACTGTATATATATTATTAAAACTGACAAGAAAAGCTATGCATAAACAAATGGACATAAGCAATGGATTTTAAAATGAATTAAATTTTGTTTTCATGATTTAGCATTGAATTATAAAAAGAAATCAAAACAAGAACAAAATTTTTAACCTGCAAAGTTGTCTTGTTCATCGCAATAAATGTATTTAAGATTTTGCAACTTAAGTTCAATTTTGCGACGTTCAATCAGCTGTAACACTGTAAATAAATTTATTAATATTCAATATTTTGGTGCCAGTCTTATCAGAACATTATGCAGTTTTTAAAAACGTACAAAATGGAAAATTGATGAAAAAATAGTTTTGAACCGTCTGTCCTCTCAAGAGGCCAGGAATATCTTCGGACGTAAGTCATGAAATTGCAGTTGTTGAAGTTTTAAATGAATCAATATTTTGTCAAAATAACAGCGAATTTAAAAAATGTTGCTACAAGAATGATTACACAGACTTTATGTTGTCGTACAACAAACGCATGCTTGGTATATTTATATTTGAAAGGACAGAAACAGATAAGTGACTCAATTTCGCCTCACTAGCGTTAGTGAAACAATTCATGTGATCGAGCGCATTTTTATCTAAATTTGCGCATAATTGTTAAATATAAGTTACTAATTATCAAATAGATGTTATTATTAATATTATTATATATTGTACTTGACATCATTATCGACTATTTACACTAAGTTTGTTGAATTAAATAAAGTCAATACAGAACAAAATTAAGCATCGCATATTTTACAAAAAAATAAAACGATAATTTGCATACAGTTGAAGACATCAAAGGAACGAACGAAATTGCTCTGCCATCTGGAATTGTAATGAACACAGAAATGAAGTGTTTCAGAACGAATGGTAATTTACAAAATTCAATTATATTTTTATTTTAGTTGTAGAAGCTTTGAAAAGTTCTGAACACTAGTTCTGCTTGTACCCAACTAATTTTATTGTGAACTTGTTAGTTGCCCTTTACCAACCTATACAGAGTGTTCACAAAGTAACTTTAACCACCTTTATTAGCGAATTTCCATAAAAAAAATGAGCTATTGCAGTGGCCCTTATGGTACGACCCAAGGTCGGGAGTAGCAAATGAGCACCGATCATGGTCCCCAGAACACGTTTTGGGGTGTCATTAAAAATCATATATATGTATGTATATAGATTGGTTAAAAGTCACTCCCCCCCTCTTTAACTTTTGAAAACAAATATCCTTTGGGGAATGATACTAACTTAACCCAAAGTATCTTTTGAAGCAATCGGAAATTTTTAGTGTCCCCTAAAAATGGGGGATTTTGGGGGCGACTCAAAATTTTAAAATGGAAAGTATGGTCGTGTGATACCTTCAAGGTCTATTTAAGACTAGGAAAATGACATAAAGAAAATAAAAATCGGACCACCCAAAACAAAATTTCGGCCCTAAAAGTGTTGAAATAAATCGACATAAAGTTGCTAATATCTCAAAAAGGAAGAGTTTTTAGAAAAAAAAATTAAGAGACAAAATTTATTTCAAAGTGCCTGACTTAGGAGTGCTTCCAAATTGATTTCGTAAATTTCATTTTTACTTCTCCATTTTAGAAATTTTTTGTAAAAAATCAAATTCACGAAATCGATTTGGAAGCAATTTAAAAAGTTAAAGGGGGGAGTGGACTTTTAAGACACCTGGTATATGTTTCTGAAAATATATTTTTATCATATAACATCATTAAACACAACAATATTGTATGTACGTATACTGTTGTTATCTTTAACTATGCCATTTTGAAACGCAAGATTGGATTTCATCGTTTATTTTTCTTGAGATATATCATTGTTAAACTTCAAGCCAAGTTTGAACTCGATCAGTCAAACATTTCTCTAGATATGAATTATTAATTTGTACAAAAACCAAGATGGCGGTTATCCGGAAATCGAAACGTTTTCAGGATTATGTTTATATATTGTTTTTCTCATTATTAGGTATGGAATGAGCTTCCGAGAGATTGGCACGTAGTTCTGAATCACCCTGTATAAGAGGCTTGGTTCTGATTGAAAGGCTGACTGACTGACTGAGACAGAATAAATGTAGAGCAAAAACTACTTAAGATGCAAATACGAAAATTTAAAGGTATGGAGTCGAAGACGCACACTAAAACAGGATTTTGCAAACATTTTATTTTAAAGCGACGACATTGTGAATAAACGGTAAAAGGAACTGGCACATACTTTCTCACAAACACATTTAAATTACTAAACAGATTCACTGTGACTTGTAGGGTGGGGTAGGAGAGTTTTTTTTATTAAAGTTGGAGATTAACTAATATATATTATTATTATTATATAGAGAGAAAACTAATCAATCGATTTCGAACAAATTTGCACCAAACACGTCAATTAGGTCTTTATAGATGCACGTGAAAAGGTTTTGAAATTTTTGGAAAAACAACCCGCTTTATGGCCAAAAAAACCCCAAAAATCAGTTATTATTATTAGCTAAACGAGAATTTTTAGAAAGATGCGGGTTTTTGTATATGGTAGGGCACATTAAAGGCTACAAATAAGCAAAATTTTATCAAAATCGTTAGAGCCGTTTTTTTATAAAAAAATAATAACTGATTTTTTGGGGG
>JAGFPH010001953.1:84017-98257 GCA_018207615.1 Philaenus spumarius
AGTCATTTTTATTGAAGAAGTCATTTTTTAATAACGTTGATCCCCCCAAACCCCCCTAAAATTTAGAATTTTTTTAAACCCTTTCTTAGTGAGCACCTATGGCCCTAGAGGAAGCTACATACCAAATTTCATTTCAATCCGTTTGGTAGTTTTTGAGAAATCGTGATGAGTGAGTCAGTGAGTCAGTGGGTTTTGGCTTTTATATATATAGATTACATTTTCATATTTTATTGAATGAATCACATCCATATCAAAACTAGAATAGTTCGAGTTGATTCACAAAAAAAGGTACTTTAGCTACCACGAAGTACGGTTTCGCACACGAAAAAACATTTTGCCTTTAATAATATTTAGTGCAACATAAAAATACGCTTTCAAGTTGAAGTTGAAACTGAATAATACTTTTAACATTGTGCATGCGGGTGATCTCATCAAATTCAATCTACATACATAACACTAGCGTCGCTCTGGGAGCGCTGGCATTTATTGCACGGAACTAATGTGATTGATTGTTCTTTTCAAACGTTTTTTCCGCGATATTTGCATTCGAGTCGGTTTCTATTGTTCTTCTTTGGTCCACTGATGTGGAATGTAACTCTTCTGGCGCATCACGATTAAGGGTACAATAGAACTGATAAATACCGAGAAAAAAATTAATATTTACTGAAACCTCTTGAAAACGAGCAGTTGAAAAAATGTACGCTGCTGCTCGCGCATGCGCGGTTGGCTCGGCTGCGACGGCACTGAACTCGCTGACTTGACTGGCACGACCGTTTTTTGTAACATTCTTGCGAAAGAGAGTGTCAGTAGAAAGTGCACGCCCTTACCTCGTCACCCCTGGAGAGAAATATGTGCAGACATTCAGTAAGGTGGTAAATTTGTAGGTTAATTAATTAATCTCATATATTTATTAATTTAAAGTGAAACATTCATTAAAAATCATGCACCGTCCATTGTGTAAATGTGCATACAATTATAGAGGCGGAGCATCCAGAGTGATCCATCATCAAGTATGGAGAACGATTAATCGATCACGCAGATGAACCATGTTTTATGGTTACAACCAACTAATTTGGAAATTTATCTATTTGGGAAACATTTTAATTTCAGTTCGTTAATATCATATCCACTGTATCTTTCCGCTCATACAATACATTTATTTGCAATTTGTTTAAATGTGTTTTAAATATATTTTTTTGTAGTTTATACTGTAGTATGTTTCTGTGACTGTTGTATTTTTATCTGTTAAAGTTAGGCAGAAGATAGAACTAACGGTCCATATGTATAAAGGCATGAATAAATATTCTCTCCTTATTAAATATGTTTGGTTACAAATTAATTATAGATACTGTTTTTATTTGAAACGTTTACTACCATATTTGAAATAAACTTTAGCAGGAACTGGCACATACTTTCTCACAAACATATTTAAATTATTAAACAGATTCAGGGTGACTTGTAGGGTGGGGTAGGAGAGGTGATTTTGTATTAAAGTTGTTTTCCCATAAAAATCCATAAAATAACGGAAAAACCAACTTTTCTCAAAAACGGCTAGAACGATTTTGATTAAAATTTTACAGTTTATAGTACTTTATTTCCCTAATAAACTATAAAATTTTAATCAAAATCGTTAGTGCCGTTTTTGAGAAAAGTTGATTTTTCCGTTATTTGAAGGGTTTTTTTGGGGAAAATTACCCTTAAAAATAAAAAATTCACAAAAATGCAAAAACGCCTGGAGATACCGTGGATTAGTACCTCCATACCAAATTTCATCAAAATCGGACGACTGGTTTAGGCTCTATGTCTGATAACATCCACACAGACACACATACAGACACACCCCCACACACAGACATCACCCCGAAAACCACTTTTTTAGGTTCAGCGGGACCCAAAACGGATATTTCCACCAAAAACTCAAACTCGAAAATTTTGACGAATACAATACTTTCTACTTATACTATGGTATAGGCCTAGGGGGAGAAAGTAAAAATTATAAATGTTCAACTCTGAAATTCGTAATGATTGTTGAAAGTTTTTCAATAATATTTGTTTATATTGCCTATTATACTTTTTCAGATTCTGATAAATTTTTAAGCATAATCGTAAATGAAAACAAATCGATTACGCACCTGAACCGCTGACGTGAGTTGAACGAATTTCCAAAATGAAGTTTTTATGTTTTAGGGTTTAAACCAACTATTTGGTAAAATGGTCTACGCACGAAGGCTCTGAATGGCTTCCTACTTGTAAAAAATATATAAGTAGAATTTGCCTGGCGTTCGCAGCGGAAACACCTTGATCTTACGTCCTCGGATTCATTTGCTTCGTTCACTTCACTTTTATGGTATTTTCAGCTTGATTTTATGGTATTTACGTTTTTATCGATTTTGGGGGAATCGGACGGGCTATAAGGTCGTGTAAAAGAATTTGCAGAATATTCTCCTGCATTTATTCTGTTAGATAAAACCCAAAAAAGTTTCATTCTTGTACAAAAAATCTCCGAAAATTTACCTCCTTTAAAAAACGTGCTTCCAGTTGTGGGATTTCTTGGCTAACCAACTCATCCGAGCGAGTTAGAAAACCAACGAGTGTACCATGGTTCGACTAAATTGGACGTAAAATGTAACCGTTAGAATGCGAACACATAAATAGGTAAAATTTCAAGCAATGTGAAAACTGTAAACTCACTTATTTTGAGTTTATCGAACTATAGGATATGGGCTCAAGTTGGTGGGGCTAAGTACTGCAAGTTGCAAATACTTTGAAAGAAAGTTTAGGCCTACTAGTTTCAAAAATGTATATTAACTCATTTAAAATTATTTCCACTAAGCAACAACACGTAACTCGGATTCATTTTTCTTCTGTATTTTAAAGTAATGACTAGGAAACACATTTTTTATTTTCCTATTTTGTGTAACAAGTTTTGTTACAATCAAACACGTTTATTTAGGCTTTGTACTATTTACAACTACGCAAATCTAGTTATATTTTTCAACTTCCCGCTGAGAAAATTGAAAATTTTCTAAAATCGGAAAGTTATTGGTTTCACCCCGTTTTTCGAAAATAGAGTATTCATCAGATCTCGACGTTTTGAGGTCCTAGGAATCTTCCCTGACCACTCCCGAGAGGGTGTCACCCTGTCTGTATGTAAGTATGTGACCCGCTTATAACTTTTGAACGGCTTAACCGATTGGATCCTACCAAACGGCGTTCTAAAGAGTTCCATCAAACTTAGATTTCCTGAAAATTTCAACTAATTCGGACCGGTAGGTTCTGAGAAATTTCGAAAAAAACTAATAAATACAATTATTTTAAATCAGGTTTTTTTGGAATAACTTTTAAACGGCTTTACCGATCAATTCCAAAATCTAATCAGCTTTTAAACTTGAAAAGCGACGTCGATCGCTACCAGTCCGGTCAAAATCGGTTAATTCGTTCGTGAGATATCGTGAACGAAAGTAAATAAAAAAAGTGATGTTTCTCAATTTCTCCGAAATTTTTCATCAGAAAAATTTTTGTTGTCGATTCTTTCAATGGACTCGAAAAATTGCATTGATTGCCGAAAATCGCATAAAAATCGGTTGATTCATTCGCGAGATATCGTGAACGAAAGAAAATAAAAAAAGTGTTTTTCCTCAATTTCTCCGAAACTTTTCATCTGGAAAATTTTTGTAGTTGATTCTTTCAATGGACTTAAAAAACTGCATCGTTTGCCGCAAATCGCATAAAAATCGGTTGATTCATTCAAAAGCTATGGCAGTTCAAAATTTCCAAAAATAGTGTAAATCAAACTTTTATCATACTTTTGTAATTAAACTTAGCGGGAAGTTACAGGGATGGCCTTTAGGGTCAATCGTTTTCCAAATTTTTTTTCTTTATGTTTAAATACATATCTTTGTTTCGAAGTCTGTGCACCCTTTGATTTCAGTTAACGAAAATGATCACGAAAGGAACTAGACTCCGCAATTTGTCTCCGTTTAAATTGGCAACACTGTCGACAGATAATCCTTCTCCGGCAACATTGTCACCTGTCAAACCTCTCATTTCACACTGGTGTTAACAACCACTACATTAATCAAACCCAGTATAAATATATTAACACCATGTCAGACATATAATCCTTCGATACCACGTGGCGCAGTAATAGATTCAAAAGCTCAACCACGATTACACGAGTACTGAGGATGATCATTAACGAGAATAAGATTGAGCCGCGGAAAACCCGAGAAAAAAGTCGACACGGGAAACCGTCACACGAATCCATCACGCGTGTAAAACCGAGAAATATAATAAGTGAGAATTTATCCAAGAATGTGATTTAGTCGCGGAAATATTGAAAGTGATAACTGTGGTTTTATATACTCCTGTCATTCTAAAATGACAGAGTAATTCATTAAAAATCAAACGGTACGATTTTGGTATCAGCATAACTTATCAAAATTAGTTCATATTTTCCTTTATTCTTACTTTAGGTAGAAGTACCTGGAGACCGAGCTAAAGCTCGATTATAAGCAGGGCTATGATTTCAATAATAAATATTGGATTATTGAGTTTTGAGGTTAGGCCTATAACATTAAACAACTAAATAAAGGGTATATACAACATTAGGCTTACCTGTAATAAAAATACAGTTTAAAGGATTAACCACAATCTCAACGCTATGCCTCAGAAATAAGTCAGGCCTAAATTAAAGTATTATTTCAATATCGATTTATTCCTAGGGCCTAGTTCGCTCACGTCAATAACTACTATTATTGCAAATTTCCGTGAACATCGTTTAGGTTAGGCCTATAACATTAAACAACTAAATAAAGGGTATGTTTATTATGTATTCGTTGCCATGGTAACTATAAATAGATACAACATTAGGCTTACCTCTAATAAAATATACAGTTTAAAAGAAAGCAGATGATTATTGTAATGGCATTGAAAACATTTGCATCAGCTGTGCTTTGTATTGTTTAAAATGGACAAAATTCACTTTTTAATTTAATAAAAAGACGTAGAAAACGAATTTTCCCAGACTGGTGACCATTTCCAATCGATTTCTCGTGGCCAAAAGCCTAATATAAAATTAAAAAATCAAAAATCCTTAGACGGAGATTCCAGATTCATTTAGCAGACAAACAATTATCTCTCGCTTTAGAAGATAAGATACAACTGGAACACATAATTTTACACGTTTATTAACTCAAACGCTTTTCAACGACAATGTCACCATCTTCAGTGCACCAGCTACAATATTCAAACTATAACTAACCCAACAGCCTTGACTTTCGCGAGAGAATTAATCTCTTAAAGTATTGTTCCGTTTCAAAACGTTTGCAGTAGTGGTTTTATTGTGAGTGTAGTGACTGTTTTAAGAGTTTGTAATTGTTTTGCTTTTTGCTTTTTACGTTTGAGCTGCTTGGATTATATTTAAATATTAGTCCAACTACACTTTTAAAGCGTTTTATGGTGGGTCGTGTACAAGGCACAGGGGTCTGTTAATGCGTTTTTGTGGGATGTGGGGGGGGGGGGGAATCTGTCTCAATTGAGGACAGATTTGTGTATCAAGCCTAATGCTAGAGATTCTAACGATTTAGTTAGCTTGAGTATGAAATCGATAGTTGTCTGGACTCTCAGACCTTGATGAATGGTTGTGTTACGAAGGAATCATGGAGAATAATTGGTTATCATTCGCAGTGTTTTGTTTTCGAAGGAATCCAGTTTCTTCCTGTCAGAGGTGTTTAGAAGAGAGTACCAAGCTGGTGCAGCGTAGGTGACAATCGGGCGGAGATACATTTGTACATAGCCAGTCTGGTGGACAGTGGGAGTGTGACCAGGAGCGAGCTCCAATTGCTTTGCCAATGACTTGTCGAATGTGACGCGAAAAATTTAGCCTTCTATCTAGGGTGAAGATATTTTACTTTGTTTGACCATGCTAGGGGGGATCTGTTAACAGTCGATTCCAAGTTCACCGTGCAGTACAGGTGTTACGGGAGAATAGACGTGCTACCACCATTACAGGGAACAACACGTTTATTGTCATGCGGGTTGCGTCAACTGACCGAGCGTTGCATGGGAGTTGATGTTTTTTTAGTTGGCTAGTATAGCTGAGACTGTCGTATGGATAACATGGCTTATGGGCGCTCTGTACGTGGAATCCAGTGTAGATGAAGTGTGGTTTTGGGTGTTTCATGTCCCGTATTTGTACAAATCACAAAGGGGCTTGTCTTAAGGCTAAGTTATATTAGTAAGGCGTTACCAAATATCTAGCGTTATTATAACTTGCCTAACATTAACATTAAGTACATAACTAAACAAATTAATAAACTAATAACTCAAACCATAAATAATTATTTTTGTTTTTACATCAATATTAAATTTTGTATGGGTCCTAATTCGTTATTTACTATTATTTTACTATATCTGTTAATATAAAAAGTTTCCCAAGCATCTATTGTGTTAAGTTTAGTTACATTTTTCAATAATACAATGTTTTCTATTTTAAAATTATGGTCGTTTACGCTAGTAATTTCTTAACGCCTTACGTAACGTAGTCTTAAACCACGCCCTTTTTGGTTTTTGTACAGATACGGAGCACGAAATACTGTTAGGTTAGTTATAGTTTGATTATTGTAGCTCGTGAACAACTGAAGATGGCAACATTGAAACGCGTTTCAGTTAATACACTTATTAGTTGTAAGATTCTGTGTTCAAGTTTTATTCTACCAAATATGTCTTCTCACACTCTTATTATTATTTATTTATTGTTATTATTCTTATTCTTCAATTTTGTAGCCTTACTGGATTGTTAATATTAATATTAAAATTACGTTATGGCGATTCTGTCAAACAATCCTTGGTTGATGTGGTTAGTAGGGTTGATTACCTCAGTTGACGATCGAAGACATTCGAGAACGGTCACCGATAATATTTGTCGACCGTGTTTATGTTGAAAAGTTTTAAAATGTGTTGTAATTGTGTTGTTTAAGTGTTTGTAAGTGTATTCGTGTGTGCATTTGATAATGACTGTTTAAAGAGTCGAAACGCGTCATGTAAGTGGAAAGATATACCCTACTAACCACATAAACCAAGGATTGTTTGACAGAATCGCCATAAGGTAATTATAATATTATTATTCTTACTTGTTGCTAATGATGTTTCACCTCATCGTCAGGCGTAGCACACTAATAGCAAAAACACGTTTACTACACGGACATAAAACACACACGCACAAAAACACGTACACAATTGCATACTGATTTGGTATTTATAATTCTCTAATACAAATTATTTCTTTGACATAGCCACATCCTTCTAGTTTCATAAATATATGTAACTAATAATTATATCCTTTACTCGAATACGAGCAATGTCTGTTTGTTTGTTTGTACGTTTGAGCAATCTCGAGATCCAGCGCAAGGATTTTGCTGAAAGTTTGGGATTAGCTTTTGTGTCTAAAAAATCGATTGGTAAAAACCACTACCTCAGGAGAACTCGAATTTTTCTAAACAATTCATTTGAAAATTGAAATTTTTTTACATTTTGCTTATGGAGTTTAAAATCATTACATATGTTTACTGACTATAATAATAACAGTAATCAGCTGTTTCCTATAATATTTCCATTATCAGCTGATTTCAACACCAAACGTAACTAAAACATTATTTGTGTGCTGTTATTAACCGTTTAAAACCCTTTTCACCAGTGTCTTATATTTCTTAATGGTAATATAAATTATCTAATGATTATAATTATTATTTGTTATTTCTAAAATACATAAACAAATTCAGTATGTGATTTGTATTTGCATGCATTTTCCTAAAAAAAAGTACTGAGCGATGCTCGGTCGCCCAGTTACTTAGTTATGTTAGTTAATACAACTAGGAAAAATTAGTTACATAGTTTTAATACAACTAGAATAACGTGGACATATCTAACAACTCATTTTTATTAGAGAATTATAAATTCCAAATCGGTATTCATTGTGTATGTGTTTTCGTGTTTGTGTTTATGTCCGTGCAGTGAACGTGTTTTTGCTATAAGTGTGCTACGCCTGACGATGCCTTCTGTTGAGCCGAAACAGCTGCAGCAAAGAGTAAGAAGAAAGGAAACCCCAAACTACTTTTATCAATATATTATGCTGAAACCAATTTAAATTCAGTAGTTCGATAGTCGAATACAGAAACAAGTACTTAGTTATCTATATATATAAAAGCGAAATACCACTCACTCACTCATTCACTCACTGACCCACTCATCACAATTTCTCAAAAACTACCGAACGGATTGAAATGAAATTTGGTATGTAGCTTCCTCTAGGGCCATAGGTGTTCACTGAGAAAGGGTTTGAAAAATTTCGAAATTTTAGGAGGGGTTTGGGGGGATCAAAGTTATTAAATCACGATTTCTTCAAAACTACCGAACGGATTGGAATTAAATTTGGTATGTAGCTTCCTCTAGGGCCGTAGGTGCTCACTAAGGAAGGATATGAAAAATTTCGAAATTTTAGGAGGGGTTTGGGGGATCAAAGTTACTAAAATCATAATTTCAGATCTTTTATTATTATGACAATAGTGCTTTTATTATTTAAGATCTATATATATAAAGGCCAAATACCACTCACTGACTGAACACTTAATAAGAAGAATACAATTAGGTTAAAAAGACTTAAAATACCAACCACCACGGGCAACGCCGTACGGGTCAGCTAGTTTTGTATATGAATTAAATATAATACGAAAATGTTTCGAGTTGGTCAACAGACCATGTCACAAAAATACTACTTTATAAGACTAACATTATTTCGTAAAAACCCCAACTCCACAATCACGTCGCTCGACTTCCAGAACGTGACTCTCGTTTTCCTTTTTATTCTTTACCATATTCCTCGCACCCTCCAATCAGGTACGTGCTGGGAGTCCATCCAGCCACCCTCCCCTTTGTCCGATATTACATCATCTTCTAATATTATCAGTGCTTACACCTTAACTAATTTTTAAATTAACCTAGTAATAAACTCACAGAAGAGGAGAGTTCGTATTTTTCGCTAACAATATATAAAATCAATTTATATGCAAATAGTTTTGATTACGATTATAAAATGATTGTGGTTAAATTAATTTATCTGTGCAATATATATCTACTACCTGACCCGGCAATGCTTCGCTATTGCATAATTATTTTGGTGAAATAAGTGCGACAAATGATGGTAATTTTGTGTGTCATAAGGATATGAATCGTAGGTTCTAAACCATGTCATTTATACCACTTCATAGCTGTACACCATTTACATGTCTTCATAGGACCTAGTTCAACTGTTTTGTCTTTGTGATAATCGGTGTTGCAGTTGTAGTGAAACCATGACGTTGATTTTTCAGACCATGGAAGCACCTTCGTGTGACATGTTTTAGAACTGTATTTTTGAACGGCAGCCATTTTGACCTGGCGATTTTGTTGACTGAACTTTTTGGAAGCCTAGCGATGCACGGCAGGATTTTTTTTATTGTATCTTTTGACAGCCTCCATAAGTGCTTTAGCACGATTAGTATTAGAAAAACGTTTTCACCGTTTTTTCAAACGTCTCTGGGTGGTTTGAATAATAGAACAATGATCTGACTCAACAGTATCAGATGACAAACACGGTTCTGTCGACGGAGATTGAGAGTTTTGGAGATCATTGTCTGAAAGCTGCCCAATTTTCCCAATATTATCCTTCGCAATAAAAGAGGGAATGGGAGTATCAGGAATAGAAGGGTTTAGAGGAATGAGAACACCAAAATGATAAGCCCAACTGATGCACCAGTGCCTTGTGGTCAGTCAGTAGGAAAGTGAAAATGAGGGAGGGGCGGGAGGGGCAAGGTACAGTTATTTGTGCCAGGTTTCTTGTTTCAAGGCTATATACGTTTAAAAAAATCGTGATCAGTCTGTAGGCAACAAAATAAAAAATCCAATTTACCATTATTTTAAACCCTTCAAAAAAATGTCATAAGACTTATAACCGTACAATATTTTGTTTAATTGGAATATCTAACTCATAAATAGTATTTATTGTTTGAGATTTCACCATGTTTAGACAAATCGTTCATTAGATATGATGATAAATATATACATCGGGGCAGCAAAATATATAGATAGATACCCTGATCCGGATATGCAAGGATCGATAGAGAAATCAAAGTTAAATGTATATTAACCAAAAAAATATATCATTAAATATATTATACTATGTATTTTTATATGGATTTTTGGTAACTTTGACAAACCCCCTAAAATATCGATTTTTTTTAAACCTCCCTTAGTACTATGGCCCTAGAGGAAGCTACATGCCCCACTTCGTTCCAATCCGTTTAGTAGTTTTGGAGAAATCGTGATATACTAAATTTGACACACCCAAACCCCCTAAAATGTCGAATTTTTAAAACCCTTTCTTAGTGAGAATCTTTCTAAAAATTCTCATTTAGCTAATAATAACAATAATAACTGATTTTTTGGGGGTTTTTGTCCATAAAGGGGGTTGTTTTTCAAAAATTTTCAAAACCGTTTTACGTGCATCTATACAGGCCTAATTGACGTGTGTGGTGCAAATTTGTTCGAAATCGATCGAATAGTTTTCCTGTAGATAATAATAATATTTATTAGTTAATATCCTACTTTAATAAATCACCTCTCCTACCCCACCTACAATTAATTATGAAATCACAGTGAATCTGTTTAATAATTTAAATATGTTTGTAAGAAAGTATGTGCAAGTTTTATTTACTTTCTCATTGTACTATATAGTTTAGAGAAAGTATAGTGATCGAAAAACAATCGATGTTGAGATTTTTGTGGAAATATCCGTTTTGGGACCCACTGAGTTCAAAAAAGTGTTTTTTACAAGATGCCTGTATGTATACAAAGCTAGAGCGAAAACTAATCAATCGATTTCAAACAAATTTGCACCAGACATGTCAAGTAGGCCTGTATAGATGCACGAAAAACTGTTTTGAAAATTTGTGAAAAACAACCCCCTTTTTGCAAAAAAAGCCCACAATAACAGTTAGGCCTATTATTTTTTTATAAAAAAAGAGCTTAAACGATTTTGATAAAACTTGGCTTATTTGTAGCCTTTAATGTACAAAACCATATATGCAAAAAACCGCATCTTGTTAAAATCGCGTCTAAAATACTGGTGTTCCAAACGGTTGAAGATACCGACAGCTATGCAAGAATACAAAATTGGGCTCAATCTCGAATTGTAGAAATGGCTATCGTTTTGAAAAATTGTGTTTAAATACTTAAGTACTACACATAATTTTATTAGAACAACGTAATTCTGCTCACCTGTACATGCTTCTGCAGAATCACCGATGCATACAAGTTATTGGGTTTAACTTGCGCTTTAATAACATTGAGTGTTTTGTTATTGGTTTTCCTACTCGCAGATATAAAAAGAAATCGAATCAAAGTAGAGTTTGTCTGATTCGATTTATTGCTGACGTCAAATATAGTATATTTCGTATACAAAAATCTCATTTCAGCTATTCAGTTTTGAACCGCTTGCATCTTTCTATAAATGTGTTTTAAATAAATGTGTATCGGTACGAGGGAAATAAACGTTGTTTCTTTATATAATTGTGTTCTTTTTACAAAGTCACAAAGCGTACTTACCTACGTTGCAAACATTTCAAAACATTTCTCAAGTTTAATCAATTCAGTTGTTACATAAATAAAAAGCTTAAGGGCTAATTAAATGTTAAAGCACCCGATAGTAAACAGGACCGGCTTTTATTGAGAATTCAGTAATTGGAATCTTAATTGAATTAGAGATTTTAATTAATTCAACATCCGAGAGTCAGTTGGGTAATCGAACTTTTCTACAGGTTTATTTGAAAAAACATAATATCTCCGTTTATTATAATCGAATTTCCGTAGGACAGTATTGCAGTGATCCTTTTCGTGAGACCTAAGGTAGAGAGTGGCCAATGAGCACCGATCATGGTCCCCAGAACACGATTTGAGTAATTTAGGTTTGGAATTTTTAAACGCATGATTGGATTGAATCGTTATTTTTCTTGAGATATAGCCTACCATTGCTAGGTTAAACTTTATGCCAAGTTTGAACTCAATCAGTCGAAAATTTCTCTAGATATGAATTATTTTAAGAAAAAAAAATGGCGATAATCTGGAAATCGAAGCGTTTTTGGGATTACGTTTATATGCACTTTATCCAGGCCTACAAATACTGACGGAGATTTTTAACTCGGTAAATGTGTACAATATAGTTTATAAGGAAGATGTACGAATGTTTCAGAAGTCAAACGAATAGGTTCTCTTCTAAACTTGTTCATTAATGAATATTTATATTTATATTGATAACCAGCTGGCCCGATCCGGCTTTGCACGGAGAGACATATCGAAGTTAAATATGGGGATTTTTAGTAATTTTGACACCCCCAAACTCCCTAAAATTTCGAATTTTTAAAAAAACCTTTCGTATCGAGCACCTAGGGCCCTAGATAAAGCTACATACCAAATTTCATTCCAATCCGTTTGGTAGTTTTTGAGATTTCGTGATGAGTCAGTGAGTGGTATTTAGATTATATATCACATATATTATTTCTCAAGGCCACTTTTTGTCGGTACGCCATAACTTCCTTAATACATCATCAAATTACATGAATGAGGCATCATTTTAAAGCTTTCCCTAACCGCTACACCGGAAAAATATACAAAATACAATTATACGAAAACAATACAAAAAATAAACTATTAAAGAATCCGAAAGTAACAGTGATGTAAGATCAAGTAAAATGTAGGGATATTTTCCTGGGGTTGGCAACACTGATTATATACAATTTAAACACATCTATTCTTTACTTCAACCCTCACCTATGCCCATGACGCACTAATTACGCACTATACTAAATATACGGTGTGTACTGTAATTAAATGGGATTTAAATAAGTTAGAATGCGAATGCTTCGCACGGGTCAACTAGTATATAGATAAATTGTATAGGTGTGAGATTTCACCATGTTTAGACAAATCGTTCATTAGATATGTTGATAAATAATATAGATCGGGGCAGCAAAGTATATAGATAGATGCCCCGATCCGGATTAGCGAGGATCGATAGACAAATCAAAGTTAAATGTATATTAACAAAATAAATATCAATAAATATATTGTACTATGTATTTTTATTGGGATTTTTAGTTACTTCGACCCCCAAATCCTCCTAAAATTTCGAAACCCCGAAAAATTTAAACCCTTTCTTTTCGAGCATCTATGGCCATAGAGGAAACTACATACCAAGTTTTATTCCAATCCGTGCGTTAGTTTTGGAGAAATCGTGATTTATTAACTTTCACAACCCCAAACACCCCTAAATTTCGAATTTTGTAAACCCTTTTTTTCGAGTACCTATATCCCTAGATGAAGCAACATACCAAATTTCATTCCGATCCGTTTGGTAGTTTTATAGAAATCGTGATTTAACAACTTGGACCAACCAAACTCCCCTAAGATTTCGAATTTATTGAAACCCTTTCTTAGGCAGCACCTACGGCCCTAGATGAAGCTACATAACAAGTTTCATTCCAATCCGTTCAGTAGTTTTTGAGAAATCGTGAACAGTGAGTCAGTGGATTTGTCTTTTATTATATAGATTAGAGAAATCGTGATTTAGTAACTTTGACCCCCCAAACCCTCCCTAAAATTTCGATTTTTTTTTAAACCTTTCTTAGTGAGCACCTATAGCCCTATAGGAAGCTACATACCAAGTTTCGTTCCAATCCGTTCAGTAGTTTTTGAGAAATCGCGATCAGTGGGTCAGTGGATTTGTCTTTTATATATATAGATAAAAGGTTGTATTTATATTCATTGCATAACCTCAAAGCAAATCGTATAACGTATTACCCTACTTTAGTTCCTTAACTAATATTTTAAGAAAATCAACTTCACAAGACTATATTGATTGAATTGGTAAACATAAACCCAAAGTATAATCTACGCTAGGTTTTGTTTTAGTATTACAGATGATGGGTGAAATCAGCTGTTATATTATATTGTTATTCACGTACGTACGTACGGACGTACATTCGATTTTATAGGAGTTGATAACTAATTTCCAAGTGCTACTAAGTTCATAGCCTAGGCCTTCTTTACTTGACATAAAATTTGTAACTGTTTTTGTTGTTCTGCCTTATGGACTGGTTATAATATACTTATAATTAAATAAATACCTTATTTATATATAAAACTGCTCG
>JAGFPH010001953.1:108257-119981 GCA_018207615.1 Philaenus spumarius
ATGGAATAGAATAGGATTATACCGAATGGAATGGAATTCGATGGTGTGGGATGGGGTGGTATGATGTTGTAGAATGAGATAGGACTAGAATGTGGGAAAGGAATAAAATATGATTAGGTAGCATTAGATAGAATGGGGTGGAATAGGATGGTGGGAGATGGAGTGGGATGATATTGAATGAAATATGATTAGACAGGATAGAATGTAATATAATATTAGATAGAATGGGATGATATTGAATGGGATAGGATCAGAGGGGATAGAAAGGAATAGAATAGGATTAGATAGAATGAGATGGAGTGAGATGGGGTGGGATGATATAGAATAGGATAGGATTAGAATGGGAGGATGGAATAGAGTATGATTAGGTAGCATTAGATAGAAAGGATTGGAATAGGATGGTGGGAGGTGGTATTGAATGGGATAGGATTAGAGGGGATTGAATGAAATAAAATAGGATTTGATACAATTATATAGAATGGGATGGTGTGAGATGATATAGAATGATCTATAATTAGATGGGGTAAATTAATGTATAACCACTCGGCAATGATATGGATGAACTGTTAAGATTTTAGTGAAATTTGTTGAATAGTTTTTGAGTCTATAGGAAAAAAAGAAACGTTCATTTTTATATACAGAGATGACATTCTTGATACTTAAATAAGTTGTCCCATAGGAGACAGTTTAGCTATTTTAATATACTTCAGTTATAAAAAGTGTTTCCTTTCTTTCGGTCCACAGTAAAATGTGTTCAATATGTATTTTTGTTACACAACAATCTTGCCAAAATAAATAGTGATCTATGAATGGAATCAATTTATGTTTCTAAGAATATCCAAATACAATTCACGTACAGATAAACGTCTGCTATGTAATCGCGCTTTCTGCTCTACTTGTTCCCTGTAAGTCAAGATGTAGTTTCTAGGTCAGCCTTGTCTTGAATAAAGTGAGACTCAGTGAGGAATGTGTTAGATATTTGTAGGTAGTATAAGAACAAGTAATTGTAGCTGGTGTGAATAAGAGATACACAAGGGTTGCAAAGGGGGAAGTGGTGAGTATGCACTGTGGACATTTATTGTTTAAAGAAGTAGAAATAGTCCCTTTCAGACAACCCTTAGCTCCTCTTTGAAAATAAAAGATAGGTTGTTCTTTGAACAAGTGGAAGATTCGAAATAATACAGTTTGCGTTTAAAAAGAAGCATTATAGGTATACACCTACTACCGGGACTGGGCTTGGTTTCGAGGGCTGATTCAATAGAATCAGGACAAACTAGTTTCCGTGTTTATATTTGTAATATACTAGTATTTCCTATTTGAAATTAAATTAAATTAATTGATTCATAAATTGCCAATTGCATCGCCGTTTTAACAAGATACTGTATTTACAGCTTAAATAACATTAATACAATATAAACGGTACCAGGAACTGGCACATACTTTCTCACAAACATATTTAAATTATTAAACAGATTCACTGTGTTTTCACAATTGTAGGTGGGGTAGGAGAGGTGATTTATTAAAGTAGGAGATTAACTAATAAATATTATTATTATTAGTATCTAGAGAGAGAACTATTCGATCGATTTCGAACAAATTTGAACCAAACACGTCAATTAGGCCTGTATTGATGCACGAATAAAGGTTTTGAAAATTTTTGAAAAACAACCCTCTTTATGGCCAAAAAACCCCAAAAATATGTTATTATTATTATTACTGGCTAAACGAGAACTTTTAGAAAGATGCGGGTTTTTGCATACGGTAGGGTACATTAAAGGCTACAAATAAGCCAAATTTTATCAAAATCGTTATAGCCGTTTTTTCATAAAAAAATAACTGATATTTTAGGTTTTTTTCCAAAATGGCGGTTGTTTTCCAACATTGTCAACACCGTTTTTCGTGCATCTATACAGGTCTACTTGACATGTCTGGTGCACATTTGTTTGTAATCGATCCAATAGTTTTCGCTCTAGCTTTGTATACATACAGACAGACATTTTGTAAAAACCACTTTTTTGGACTCAGGGAGTCCCAAAACGGATATTTCCACAAAAATATCAACATCGATTTTTTGGCGATCACTATACTTTCTCTATATTGTAGTACAGTGAAAAAGTAAAAATGAAACATAATTTTAAAAACAGTTAATGTGTGCGGTCTTGGGACCCCGTCAGGAACGAAGTTCATCACGCCTTTTCTACAATTCTTTTACCAGCCTTAACGGCAACATACACACATAATTTTAATCTTTCAATTGCCTTTTATTATTACATTGTTTTTTATACAAATATTTACTGTTTCCATCCGTTTAATGTTATTATAATAAAGGCGTAGAATTAATTATATCATCAAAGCTAAGATGGTAAACACAGTAGTTATTGTTAGTCCATTTATTGTAAATACATTCAATAAACATAAAATGGTGGTTCATCCTTCTAGATCTTACCTAAAATTATTGTGTGGATGTTTAATTTATTTTACCTGTCTTAACGGCAACATACATACAATAATTTTAGGTTAGGCCTAGAATTAAAATGACTTTCTAGGCCTAACCTAAAATTTCAGCGCTTGACAATAATATCTGAACTACGCCGGTCGGAAGCGATCGCCTCTTGATTTAAATTGATGAACCAATACATATGATTCTTGAATGTATTTACATTTATTGCCATAGCAACCAATTTGGTAACTTTTTTTCGTTACTCGTATTTCATATTTTTCATTGCCATAGCAACCAATTAATAACAATTTTTCGCTACACATTACATTTTCTATTTGCTAAATCTTACTGCAAGCCACGTTAAGGAACTTCGTTCCAATAAAAAAATCAATAAACATACTACCGACTCGTGAATATCATGAACACATAATTACAGAATCTGAATTGGCTCGAAATTTAAGACCTGTTTTGACCCAAACTGCACTATATACGTTCTTTCAAAATACTTTATCAAAACAGCAACAATAATGCCACCGGACCCACCCATCCCGAAGACACAAATATCGAACAATACCATTCTTTTATTATGACTTTAATCTCAAGCACAACAATAACTTTCATAAACTCATACAAAACATCCTTTCACACATACTCACATACATTACACACTAAAAAAAATTACCACCCGGATTTAAAGTACTTCTTAAAGAAAAATCCATATTGTATTGAGATTAATTAAAATATGTAAAAAAAAATCATAAATATTTTTAACTTGTGTTTTCGAACAAATATATCTTAGCCTGACTTTTATGGTGTTATGGCGATCTTTTGAATTTATACTTTTTTATAGAAAATACTTAATACTATAGACTATAGTTTGTAAGGATTGACTGTTAGTAAAGCTAGCCATTTACGGTCCGATTTGTAGTCCGATTCAGTGTCCGATGTAGGATCAGATGTAGGAGCGTGAATTGGTTTGATGGACGACGAGTTGGATGATCGGACAAATCGGAGTCCCAGACCAGCCTACAAGGTGATCCAACTCACAACTTCCGACGGAGTCGGACTGTGAGCGGGGTGATCGTCCGATTGCGTTTAAACTTTGATCTTGCTGTTGTTTACTGGGTTCTTTCTTTTTCCCTATACTTTGTACCTTTTTACTACTACAATAATGGATAGTAAAGGGTTTTCGAAATTTATGGAATCGTACCGGGAGAGTAGGTGTTTGTGGGACACAAGTGATGCAATGTATGCAAACCGAAATTTTGTGAGAATCTTCGCGTCGTGATTTCAAGGTTTTATCGAACTGCCGGTGACAGTCGAAGTGCGGCACTGTTGCTCCGCACTTATCTCCGCGGCCTTTCAAAATGCCTCATACTATCTAGAAAGGTTACTACTCCTGCGAGACCATCTCCATGTGGAAGGCACCGGTTAATACACAGTGGGGCTCCTTCCTCCACAGTACTCGTGTCGGCAGGGTTACCCCTGCCACGTTTGACGAGTCACCACCAGGCACGCTTACGCGTAGCTCTACACCTCATGCCCTGCCACAAGTATGCGCCCGTTGCTCACATTAGGGATGGCATTGGGTAGCTTTCAAGGGCGGAACTCGTAAGGCAAATTCCCGCCGGGGCATGTCCCAACGACCACCCGGCGCTGCCTTCAGCCAGAGGAAACAGACAACACCGAGTGGTATGGCTGGGCCCTCTGGAGGAACAATTAATTGCAAGGAGGGGTGAAAGGCCCTCTCCTTTCGTTGTACTCGTGACGGCAAGGTTACCCAAGCCACGTGGGATGAGTTGCCGTCGGGCGTACTTACGTATTGCCCTACCCCACTAACATTACCAATAGTGAGCCCCGTTACCCTATCATCATACGGTTTTAATGGTAGCCATCGCAGGGTGAAGTGACTACCTCCTCATTGTCCATGACTGCTTATTCGTTACGCCGTGAGACCTACTTATTTCGCAGTTGACCATTGCTGGTCATGCCACTATCAGCAAACTGTGGACGCGCCTGGTAGCATGATAGTGCATCTGGGAATTTAACCCAGGACCAGGCACCTTCGCCTCATAGTAGTTGACGCGATCAACAAATGATTTCTTAACCTAGGAATTTTTTCGTTTTTCTGCGAGGATAAGGCTAGAAGGCAAGTCCCGCCAGTCTTTTCTTTCTAATTATTTGCATATAGTAATTACTAGACATTTTGATACAACTGCCAAGATGTACAAGGAAGGAAGGCTGAATTGTACACGTAAGTTGGAGCGTGAGTGGTGAAACGCATCCAACACTGTCGTCCTACAAATTGGACCGTGAATGGCTAGCTAAAAACTCACAGCCTTCCAAGTCAGATTATTTATTTCTATTACGTCTGCAACATGTTTTTCTTAGTCGTCTGGACACTAACTTGCATTGCAAGAAAATAGAGCTAACCCAACTTGACCATAGCTTGTTTTCGGTCGATTATTTCAAAGGCCAAACTGCTTCATTTAGAAATATTGGGTTAGTTTTCAGACCAAACTAGTTTATCTTAACTAATTTGGACAAACTGGTCTGGTCTGATTAGGTCTAGTCAGAACTAGTTTTTATTAAATTCGGGTTTGGTCAATAACAAATCCAAAAATTTAAATATTTCTTGAATTTTTTTAAAATGTTTTCTATGCAATGAAAAGGCACTTTTTCTCGGCTACTTTGCTGCACTCCCCAATACCCTAAACTACTTTCCCACTGTAATAACACCATGTTTTCTGATTACAGACATCCCGGAGTTCCTGGTACTGTCTACATCAAAGAAGGACCTAAGAGTGGACGTTATTTATCTAACCCAATGTTTGGCCCACTGGTCTGTGGAAGCGGAGAGGACGTTCGCTATAGTAAAGATCCTGGTCCTGTACACGATACCTCTCGTGTTTATGTCGGTCGCTTACTGGCAGATCGTCAGGGTGTTGTGGAAGTCTGACAACATCCCAGGACACGCGGAGACGGTGAAAATGCAAACCGCTGCAATGGCCTGTAGTAATGGTAAAACTTCAGTTGTGCATTGTGTTATATTTATGTAAATGTGATGATTGCTATCTTAATTTTTATGTAATTGGGAATGTTTAATCTAATCTTAGTTTACAACATCAGGTTAACAGGGAACGGGGGGGGGGATGATTCGCAGGGGGTTTTAATTGTGCATTTGCCCATGTTTAAAAAATTTTAAATATAAAAAATCTTTTAAAAAGTAAAAAAGCGGGTTTTCTAACGTTATATTCATTGCATGTTTATTGTAGGCGTTAAAATGTTTCTGTGGAGTATAATTGAGTGATCCTTAAACCATTTCTTAGAGGAAACAAACTAATTAAAGCTTTGCAAGTCAGCACGTCATATGACGTGCGCACTCTTAAAATGGTTAAGAATAATAATAACACTAATTCTTACACTCGTACGTTTAATCAAACTCGTTTCAACAGCAAGTTTGTCATCCTTAGTGTTACATGAGATACGACTAACAAATTACAACCACAAATTACGTCAACCCTGTTGGTAGTCTAGAAACAACCACACCCACTCTTAAAGAAATGTATAAATACGAAGCTGTGGAATAAGGTAACTGTCGTGTTATACTTTGTTAGTGGTAGGTCATGACTGAAGATTATGACTTTGTCGTTGAAACTCGTTTGATTATTAAAAGTATATGCGAGTAAATATAAACTCTTGGCGATCAGTGTATTGTTATTATTATAAAACTAGTAAGCCCTGTGAAAAATCCCAGGCAGATTAATCACATACACATCAGAGATACATAATTTATAAGAATACTATTTAAAAACAACAAACTTTATGTAGGCTAGCTAACTGAGCTGAGAGGAATTTTAGCTGGTAAATATGTACAAAATTATGAGGATTATTTATATATTATTTTGTAAAATTGTAGTCCTATTTGTTAAAATTTTGTATTTATATACATTATAATAGGCAAGCACAAAACTTGTCGTCCTTTTTTCTCAGCTTTTGTGCATCGTAGGAGAAATTCGCGCATACCGTTAGAAAGGTAGTGTCCTGTAGATGAGCAGAATCCCATTATAATTTACATCGGTCCTCAGGGATACGCCCCAGTGGCCCTCAAAGTTTCAATGTTAATCTTATGGAGGGTCAATCTTAAGGAAGAAGAAGAAAGATTTCTTTTGATTTTATCAGGGGCACAAAAAACAGCTGTTCGTATGAAAAACTTAAAACAGCTGATTTTTATCAACAGCTGATTTTGATCAACAACTGATTTGGATCAAAAACTGAATATAATTTTAGGTTAGGTAAATCAAGCAATAGCAATAGCGAAGCATTGCCGGGTACACTAGTGTACATTATTATATACTAGCTGACACAATCCGGCTTTGCTCGGATGGACACATCAAAGTTAAATGTATATTACCTAAAAATATAGTATATCAATAAATATATTACACTATGTTTTTTTATGAGGATTTTTAGTAACTTTGACCCCCAAACCTCCCCTAAAATTTCGAATTTTTTAACCCTTTCTTAGCGAGCACCTAGGGCCCTAGAGGAAGCTACATACTAAATTTCATTAAAATCCGTTCGATGTTTTTTTTTCGTAACTTTGACCCCCCTAAACCCCCCTAAAATTTCGAATTTTTTAAACTCTTTGTTAGCGAGTACCTATGGCCCTAGGGGAAGCTGCATACCAGATTTCATTCCAATCCGTTTAATGGTTTTTGAGAAATCGTGATTTAGTAACTTCGACCACAAACCCCCACCTAAAATATCAAATTTTTTTAAAACTTTTCTTATCAACACCTACGGCCCCTAGAGGAAGCTGCATACCAAATTTCATTCCAATCCGTTCAGTAGTTTTAGAGAAATCATGATTTAGTAACTTTGATCCCCAAACATTCCCTAAGAGTTCAAATTTTTTGAAACCCTTTCTTATCAGCACCTCTACGACCCTAGAGGAAGCTACATTCCAAATTTCATTCCAATCCTTTCAGTAGTTTTAGAGAGGTCGTGATTTAGTAACTTTGACCCCCCAAAAACCCCCCTAATATTTCGAATTTTTTTAAAACCTTTCTTAGTGAGCACCTATGGCCCTAAGGAAGCTGCATACCAAATTTTGTTTCAATCCTTTCAGTAGTTTTTGAGAAATCGTGATCAGTGAGTTAGTGGATTTGGCTTTTATACAATATAGAAGACTAGCTGGCGCGATCCGGCTTTGCACGGATAGACAAATCAAAGTTAAATGTACATTTATAAAAAAACTATATCAATCAATATATTACACTATGTATTTCTTATAGGGATTATTAGTAACTTTTACCCCCCCGTCCAACCCTCCCTAAAATTTAGAATTTTTTTATAACTTTCCTAGCTAGCACGTAGGGTCCAGAGGAAGATACATACCAAATTTAATTTCAATCTGTTCGGTGGGTTTTTTTTTAGTAACTTTGACCCCTCAAACCCCCTAAAATTTTGAATTTTTTGAAAACCCTTCTTAGCGAGCATCTAGGGCCCTAGAGGAAGCTACATAGCCTACCGAATTTCATTCCAATCCGATCGGTGATTTTTGAGATTTCGTGATGAGTGAGTCAGTGAGTGGTATTTGAATTTTATATAAATAGATAAAAATAATAATAAACACATTATCTTTAATTTTATTTCATACTGATAAATCAACTGATTTAATAGTTATTAATATTATAATGTAGAAATTAATAGTTAAATGTGTTTATATGGTACACAAAGATGTACGAATGTTTCCGAAGTTAAATGAATGGACATCCTTTTTAAATTATGTATAGGCCTAAATGAATATATTAATGATAAAAGGTTTTATTTATATTCATTTTATAACCTCAAAGCAAATCTTATAAAGTATTATGGCATACATTAGTTCTATATAACTCATATTTAAAAACATAAACTTTACAAGACATTCTATTATAGATTCAAGTTTTAAACATAACCCCAAAGTATAATCTACACTAGATTTTGTTTGGGTATTACAGATGATGAGTGAAATCAGCTGTTATATAAATTGTTACTCACGTACACACACTAGCTTTTATAGGAGTTTATAAGTCATTTTTACTCGTCCAGCTCAAAGTTTGTCACTAGGTTAAGGTAATTATGATTTGTTAGTGTAAACTCTCGTATCACTGAGGACGACGACATTGTCGTTGAAACGCGTCTGATTATTAAACGTATATGTGTGACAATTAGTGTTTTGTTATTGTTGTATTCTTAAATTCAGGATATATTAATTTGTTCAACACTAACTTATTGCTAATTACATTAAACTGTAAATGTAGTAATTTAAATTAAATGTTTTTATTTTTTATTATTTTTCAAATTTTGAACTAAAGGTGTTGTGTATTGGCTTCTATTGCGTAAAAGTTTATAAGTTACAAATACTATTTTCTTATACAGCTCTGAACAAGCGAAGGGCAACCATGGCCAACACCACGACGCACAGCCAGCTCCAGTCAAGAAGAAAAGCAGCAAAGATGCTCGTAGCTGTCGTCATCATGTTCGCAGTGTGTTTTTTCCCGGTGCATTTTCTAGGCATTCTGAGGTAAGAAGCCCTTCCATTGAAAATTTGCTGTTTATGTTTGGAACGATAATTTATGGTATTGTTTGTGCCTCAAACACAATTCACATTATCATTATAACAAATTCCGAAAGTCCATACTTCTTCGCAAAGCCATCATTTGGTTTTTTATTTGTAAATTTTATCTTAAATAATACGACCGAGCAGCTGAACCGCTAACGTGAGTTGAGCAAATTAAAAAAATTTTGTTTAGAGGCCTATTTTTTAGGGTTTCAACCAACAATTTGGGAAATAGGTCTATTCACGACGGTGCTGAATAGCTGCAAAATGGTTTGCACGCCATTCCGCATATTGGGAGTATGTTCAATACCAATGCAATGCGTGCTTCGCACGCCATTCCGAATATTGGAAGTATCTTCAACACGCAAGACATTGCGTGCTTCGCACGCCAACCCCCGTATTGGGAGTATCTTCAACACACAAAGCATTGCGTGCTTCGCACGCCAACTCCTGTATTGGGAGTATCTTCAATACACAATGCATTGCGTGCTTCGCACGCCAACCCCACGGCAGAATCCGCCACATGGCTTTGAACAGGGTACTTCTATGGTATTTTACGTGTTGATCGATTTTGGAGGAACAAAGCGAGCTATAAAGTCGCGTAAAACAACAAAATGTGCAGAATAACATACTACATTCATACTTGTAGAAAAAACTTAAAAAATAATTCATTCTCGTAGGCAAAATCTCAAAAATAATTACTTCCGGTCAAAAAACGTGCTTCCGATTGTTGGATTTTTTGGCTAACGAACTCGTCTGAGCGACGTAGACAACCACCATGTATACCAAATTTGAACCAAATCGGACTTAAAATGCGACCGCTAGAGTGCGAACACATATATATTCATATATATGTATTTATATGATTTTTAAATCCCAAAACGTGTTCTGGGGACCATGATAGGTTCTCATTTGCTACTCCCGACCTTGGGTCTTACCATAAGGGCCACTGCCTATGGAAATTCGCTAAAAAGGATAAATATATTTTTGAAAAAAATATAATTTGAATACTTACAGTTAATTAATCTATTAAAAATATCGTACAAAATAGAAAAGTAACAAAACCTAAACATTCATAGTTTGAACTCTCAATCAACCTACATTCAGTTGCAGTGTTGGCAGAACTGATGTATTTCTTCAACAATGCCGTAGTTTGAAACATGTCAACAGGGAGGTGAATTGTAAACTTGCATTGTCTCACTTGGTCACGAAAAAATATCAATAAACAGCCGTACTTTGAATATATATATATATATATAACTAATTGAACAACAATATTCAGTATTGGAATACAATTATACATTAGTGGCGGAAACCAGTGAAATAAGATGACTCACAAGCACATCATTGTCGTAGGCCTAAACTGAACTTTCATGTGAAGTACTTTCAGAAAAGAAGGCAAGTAAAAATATCCTTAAATAAAATTCTTGCAAACGATATCCTATAGAACCGTAAATTTATTACTGTACTAGCTGACCCGGCGATGCATAATTATTGACCTATTGCATAATTATTTTGGTGAAATAAATGCGACAAATAATAGTAATTTTGTGTGTCATAAGGATATGAATCGTAGTTTCAAAACCATGTCATTTATACCACTTCATAGCTGTACTAGATTTACAATGTCGTCATAGGACCTAGTTCAACTGTTTTGTCTTTGTGATAATCGGTGTTGCAGTTCTAGTGAAACCCTGACATTGATTATTCAGATGAAAGCACCTTCATGTGACATCTTTTAGAACTGTATTTTTTAACGGCAGCCATTTGAGTAACTTTGACCCCACAAACAACTTAAAATTTTGATTTTTTTAAACCCTTTCTTATCGAGCACCTTTAGCCCTAGAGGAAGCTACATACCAAATTTCATTCCAATCCGTTTTGTAGTTTTGGAGAGATCGTGATTTAGTAACTTTAACAAACCCAAACCCCCTTAAAATTTCGAATTTTTTGAAAACTTTTCTTAGTTAGCACATAGGTTTAATGTTTAAAATTGTTTTAATTTAAATGCTTCCATTTTGCCCTAGAGGAAGCTACATACCAATTTTTGTTAAAATCCGTTTGGTAGTTTTGGAGAAATCGTGATTTAGTAACTTTTACAGCCAACCCCCCTAAGATTTCGAATTTCTTGAAACCCTTTCTTAACCAGCACCTGCGGCCCCTAGATGAAGCTACATAACAAATTTCATTCCAATCCGTTCAGTAGTTTTAGAGAAATCGTGATTTAGTAACTTTGACCTCCCTAAACCCCCTAAAATTTCGAATTTTTTGAAAACCTTTCTAATTTAGCACCTATGGCCATAAAAGAAGCTACATTCCAAATCTCGTTCCAATCTGTTTGGTAGATTTATAGAAATCGTGATTTAGTAACTTTGCCCTGCCCAAAACCCCCCCTAAGATTTTGAATTTTTTGAAACCCTTTCTTAGTGAGCACTTATGGCCATAGAGGAAGCTACATACCAAATTTTGTTTATTCCAATCCGTTCAGTAGTTTTTGAGAAATCTTGATTTAGTAACTTTTACCTCCTTAAACCCCCTAAAATTTCGAATTTTTTGAAAACCTTTCTTATTTAGCACCTATGGCCATAAAAGAAGCTACATTCCAAATCTCGTTCCAATCTGTTTGGTAGATTTATAGAAATCGTGATTTAGTAACTTTGACCTCCCCCCCCCCCCC
>JAGFPH010001953.1:121460-140426 GCA_018207615.1 Philaenus spumarius
AAAAAATGGGTTTGGGACCTATGTTTATATAACATTTTTTTCTTCCCGTGATACAAGGAACCATTTCCTGAAGTTTGTCAGGGTTCCCGTGAAACACCCTGTAGATTTAAGAATAAGGAGACCTATTAGCTAACCACTACTGCGAATCAAGTAGACATGTTGTTGAGAACAGTTCTTTTAGTGTTTGACAGTACATATCTTTTTATTTATTTGGGAATTAGGTGACCCTAGAGCTAACCCATTACTGCAAACCAAGTGGATGTTTTGTTTAGGACAGACCTTTTAGTGTTTGACCAAAACCATGTATAAAGTTAACGGTCATTTTTTATTTTTATTTTATCTTATTTTTATTACATTAGATTCCAAAAGATCCGTGCCGGCGTGGACCAAATAAATCTTTTGCCCCCTTAAATTTCCTAGTTATTCCCACCTAGTATTGCCCGTCTTTCTCATACAGGCACAGATTGTTTCACACTTTCAGCAAGTATTATTGCATTTTCTCAGTTACCCTTGACGCAATGATAAAAAGTGACACACCATTGGATTTGTCTTTAAACCGTGTACATTGTTTGTGTCTTAAAATGTTTTCGTGAAATCTTTAGTTGTTTTAGATATTTAACTTTGAAAAGGTTGAACCGCCGCCATCTTGAAACGGATAACTTCAGAAAAATAAAATTGTGCGCATTTGTGTAAACCAGTGTGATAAACTTTCATGCTGAGTTTCGTAAATGTATCTTAAACCGTTCATGAGATAATATGTACCATCGATAAAACACGTACAGACAGACAACTTCTAAACTAAGCAAGATAGGACACATGTTAATTGTATTATTTGATAGTTTTTACATGCTGAATAACATGGTAAAATTATTTTCTTTTATGCGCGCGAGGTGTAAAAAAATGTAAAGGCACATGCCCTGTTGGTACCTCACAACAGGGTTATGTGGAGATGGCCCTGTGTTGACCCACTAAAAAGCTCACCTCTTTCTCCGGCCCTTGTTGGACAGGGTATCACTAGTAGCATAACTTCCTGAACAACCGGGCACCTTTCATTCGTACGACTGTCCTACTGTTCAGGCATCTTCTTACTTATTTCTCAGTTCTTCTTCCTTCCGCTTCATCACCGTTACGATGTAGTTTGCAATACTATCCCACTTTTCTTTGCTTCTTAGCATCAACGTTATTAGATTTTCCGGAACAATTTCTTCTTTTATCTTGTTTTGCAGCTCTTCTTTTAGTTTTTTTTCCATATTTACACTTGAACAGAGTATGTTCCACATCATCTTCCCGTCCACACCTGTCACAAATGCTATCCTATAAATTTTCTTAAATCTCCATCAATAATATTTAAACCAACCATGTCCAGTAAATGTTTGTGTCAAATAGAAATTTACCTCACCATATTTCCAGTTCATCCACAGTCCTAGATCTTTCGAAATTCTATGGGTCCATCTTCCGTTGTTATCGTTGTCCCATTCCTCCTTCCACCTCTCAATAAGCCTCTCCCTAGCTTCCCTACTTATTGTGGTTCTTGGATTAATTTCATTCAACTTATGTTCCTCGTAAACCTCCTTTCTCTCACAAACTGAAAGATGCACTGTATTATTCCTGCTACAACCATTACCGCAACTTGCGAGACTGTCCTATATGCAGCAGTGACTCTCAGTGCCACTTGCCTCTGGACTGACAGCAACCTTCTCCTACGGACTTGCTTTGTCATTGCTTCACTCCAGGCCGGTGCTGCGTACAGTATTATGGAATGAACCACTCTTGCATACAGCCGTTTTTTTTTCTTTTGGTCGTCTTACATTGGGCATCAAGCGCGATAGGTTACCTGCTACAGTGGCGGCCTTCTACATACCTTCTTCACATGTGGTCCGAAAGAAAGTCCTCTGTCCACTTTTACTCCAAGGTATGTCTGCTGTGTCTCGGTAACACGGTAAAGTTTGTTAGACTAGTTGCGAGTCACCCTTTATAATGTTTTAAAGTTGGCCTGTATTTATGAAATGTTTCTTTAGATTAATATTATATTTACACTATCAATAAGACTAATATAACAATAAACACCTGTAATTATAATTATGGAATTAAGTGGTAGTTTGCTTGTTTTGAGTTCGGGGGTGGATAATTTTATAGAAAAATCACAATTTGTTTTGATATCCTGTAACACAGAAGAACAGTTTTTTAGACATGACCTAATTCACTATGCATTCTGTTACAGACATAGCTGTTTATAAAAACTTATTTTAGAGATGAATTTAGTTCAAAATTAATTGGATGGATTTTTAATTGTAGGGGAGATTTGCTTCACTTAAATTATAAGCCTTGGGTCAAGGAACAAAATTATAATTGCTCTCTTTTTAATTTAAATCAGTTCGAGGACACATACCATTTTATCGGAAAATGTCGAATTTTAAAAGATTTCAGATTTAGGTGGTTTAAAAAGCATGAGCTAAGTAAGGAAGAGGTTTTAATTGAATGGGCACGATTGGGTGCGGCTTGAAAAATTCTCTCAACAAGCATGGCAATACAGATGGGCTTTAATTCAAGAATTTAATTTCTAATTATTATCGTTAATGGAATACATTTTGAAGATATTTTGCCGTTTTGTAATTTAATAAATATGTGTATATTAGTAGTCCAGATTTGTTTTTTGAATACATGTTTTCTAAAGTTGTTTGTTATTTTTAAGATCTGCAAATTCGTAATGTGTTAAGTTTCTTTGATGTAAAGTGTGTTTTTGTGTTTAAAATAACTACCCAACCAAGCAGACAGCTTAATCAAGCTATGCTTTTGGAATGCAAATGTACAGAATATTGTGTTACTATATTTTTTGTTGCAAAATAAAGCATTTTTCATTTCATTTCATAGCTGTTTATGCATTGTTTTAATGTTTGTTTGTTAACCCTACAGGTACACTACTCACGTCCCCCAGAACAATGTCACGTCTGCTTTGTCCATGATGACACATTGGCTTTGCTATGCTAACAGTGCTGTCAATCCGCTGATATACAACTTCATGAGTGGTAAGTCTACAGTCTTTTGTATAGTGTGTTGATAAAGTACCGCCCGCACTACTCTACTGGAGGTTTTCAATTATAAAATCGTTACCATCGTAAAAAAATCTGCGTGAAACTTTCAACCTTTAACTGAATTTTGCCTGTCCCCCCAAAGTGTACTACTTTTGGGCACATTTAAAATGTAAAAAAGTACGATGACATAGATCATATCAAATTGTATGTTTAAAATGTTAACTAACGCAATAGTACAAACGAAATTAATTATTCACTTTATCCAAAATGCTACTAATAAATTTGGACTTTAAAAAAAAAAACATTATTGAGTGTTATATCCGCCAGTTGTGCCAAAATTTCGGCTAGGTTAATGTAAAAATAATTCTTGAACGATTTTAATTTATGAATTTTGGAGAGAGGGGTAAAATTAGAAAAATATGATAAAATGAACATCAACCAGTTTCTTTTAAGTCTGTACAAAACTTAAGGGGTACTTTATTAATGCACTGTTTACCACATCATTTAACTAAGTATTAACAAACTAATTTATTACGAGTAAATAATACGCTGCCCTATTTGACATACTTACAATCTTAGTGATCACATTGACAGAATACAGCTTGAACACTGGATCTCACAAATAATACGTTTATTAACTCAATCGCGTTTCAACGACTTAGTCACCATCTTCAGTGATGCACAATAATCAATCTATAACTAACCTGACAGTGTTTTATGTATTTGTACAAACGAAAAGGTCCGTGGATTAAGGTTACGTTACATTAGTAAGGCGTCACCAAACGCCCGAACAAATTACTAAACTAATAATAATCGCAATCAATTCATTATTTTTGTTTACATTAATATAGAATTTTGTATATTTCGTAACATTATTTACAGTCATTTTACGATATTTGTTAATATATAAAGTTTCCCAGCCATCTGTTTTGTTAAGTTTAGTTACATTTTTCAATAATACAAAGTTTTCTATTTTAAAATGACGGGTTTCATCCAAACAATGTTCAGCCATAGCAGATTTGTCTGGCCTACTGTACTTTAAATTAAAAAATGTTCTTAGTTCTGGTCTTCATGCTTCTTTTGGTTTGGTATATATATTTCTTCGGAACAAATTTCGCAGTGTCTACAGTAAATTTCAGATTTGTCTTATAACATAGTATTAAGGTTATGTTAATCCTGCAATAATTTGTACTATATTTAGGCCTGGTTTCAAAACTTTAGTTGACAGAAGACAGTAGAACTAGGACTAAAAATCGTAATGAAACCTCTCACGTTTCTAAAGCATGTATTTGAGGTTATTAATTACTCTTGTAATTACTGTTAATAAATTTAACCCTTAAATGCATGATTTAATTTTAAAATATGAAATTTAGGTTGGTTTTTTTTTATATATATATATATATATATATAAATAATATATATATACTACAGTAAAATTATGCAAAACATCTCAAGCCTTTAGACCAGGTAACTAGTCATATCCCGTCAGCTTGGAAGCGAGCCAACCACCGTTTGCTTTACTTCCGCCCTCCTACCCTCAAACCACAGATATGAAAAGTTACCTGGTCTCACGAGATTTGAACCCGGTATCTACTGATCAGGAAGACACCACGTTACCTCTCGGCTACGAAGGCTTGTATAGAATAGAACGCTCTTAGCTACTTTACAAAGTAACCATATTGCCTATCTTGCCCCTTTAGGAGGACCACCGTCGTTACACTATCTCCATCTAGGAGTCTTAGGATCAACTAAAATGAAGAATACACAAGTTTACAATATTTTCACCACTCAAAGTGAATTCTCCTGCATTCTAACGGACAAATAGGGAACTAAATTACAAAAGGACTGACACAGATATGAATCATCATGAATGAATTTAAGTCTGAACACAGGCAAATTTGCCGATTTAAACGTAATATTTCGGTTTGACTCATTTATGCATCACTATGCATTTAAGGGTTAAGCCTGGTTTCATAATTTTACAAACCTATGTACAAACGAGCCAATGATTAACGAGATTCTTTAGCGAATTTTCCAACTGCGATCGAAGCGTTCAGGGGCTGAGCCCCTAGTATTTACTTATTGGTGATAACCGTGTAGCAAGTTTTAAACCGTCTGACAATAAATATAGGTGACCAAAAAATAAGTTTAAGGAGGCAGTTCTTTTAAACGGATACACAATGTTTAGTCCGAGTGAAAAATGTACAAAATAGGCGGGTTAGTTTGAGACGACAAGATTTGAAGGTAAATAATGACTTGTGGTAAATCATTTTAAAGAATATTAAAAATCAAGGCCAGACAGTGAATTAACAAAAGAAAATTGATAGACGCTTCCTTTCTCAAGAAAAGGAAATTGCCTTAACTAAAGAAAAGTAATTACAATATATTGTTCCTTTTAATTAAGTTTTCTAAATGACAATTTATTAATAACTGGCTGGTACTTACAGCTTCGCTCGTAGTTGTGATTGAACAAATAAAAGGACTATCCGGTAAATATGGTGCCTTACCATTACAGGCAATTAAAAAAAAGAATTAGTAAATTATAACACAGAAGATATTTTCATTGCGTTAAGCGTTGGTAAAAATCAGTTATTTTATGTATAATGGACGCGTATCACGTCCATTAGCAAAACACATCATTTAAAAATTTGACTATTTTTAAATAGGAACCCTAGATATTTCCGGGATAAAATGTAGCCAAGATTAATCTCTGAAAAGTCGTCTGCATGCGAATGAACGTTTCGTATACATTGGTTCAGTCGTTCCGGAGATTAGCCCGGAGAGACAGAAATAAATTTAAAAAATAATGTTTAGGTTTTGGTAAAGTGTGTATAACTTATGAAAAATAATTTATTTCAAAACCACAGACAGAAACTTCAATTTAATTAAGTGTATCGATTCTCGCCAGCAATGGAGTCGATGTTTTTTACTCCCCCCCCCCCCCCGCCGCACTATACGCAGTATAATCTGGAGAAAGGATTGTTTTCGTCCAAATTTTTTAATTTGATATTTTAGTGGAATTATCTGTTTTGGCGCTCTCTCAACCCCAAAAAAATTGTTTAGTAGAATTATCTGTTTTGGTGCTCCCTGAACCCAAAAAAATTTTTTTTTTGTGATGTCTGTCCGTAGGCCTGTTAGGATGTGTACAGAGCTGGAGACCGATTTTGATGAAATTTGGTATATAGGTGTAATTCTGAAATATCTCCAGGCGTTTTTTCATGTTTTCAAATTTTGTATTTTTAAGGGATTTACCCCCAAAAAATGGTCAAAAACCGAGAAAAATCTAAATTTCTCAAAAACGGCTATAACAATTTTGATAAAATTTAGCTTATTTGTGGCCCTTAATGTACCCTACCATATACAAAAAAACCGCATCTTTCTAAACATTCTCGTTTAGTTATTAATAATAATAACTGATTTTTGGAAATTTTTTGAAAAAAAGGGAGTTGTTTTTCAAAATTTTTCAAAACCTTTTTCGTGCATCTATACAGGCCTAATTGACATGTTTGGTGCAAATTTGTTCGAAATCGATGAAATAGTTTTAATAATAATAATAATAATAATATTATTATTATTATAATATAATATGGATGTGTGTTACCTGCATATAATATTTTCCATGGTATGTCCTACTTTTGCAATTCTAAATAACCACCTCCTTTCTACTCTTGGGAAGGTATATAGTTTCAACTGGGATCAAGAATGTGGCTGTTATCTAGTACCGTTTATTTGTATTAGTGTACTATTTCGTCTATTCTTTAGGTATTTATAATTGTTTTACCAAAATATTAGCTGGAAATTGGTACATTTATTTCTTACATATATACTAAGTAAATCATATTTGCATTTTATGGCGTGCTGCTAAGGGGTGAAAATGTAATAACAACCCCTAAAACAATAAACATTTACTACTATGCGGCGGATCTTTGGACCGTGTGCGAAGGCACGGCTCACGGCTACCTGCTAGTATATTATAAATGAACGTTAAATTCATTATATTATACATCATAATTTTACTATCAAAGCGTTAATTACATCATAAAGAAACTACTACACTATTATATACATCATTATGTTACGGCCAAATAATTATCAACTCCTATAAAAGCGAAGGTTCATCTCCGTGCATACGTGATTAAAATATATAATATAACAGCTGATTTCACCCATTATCTGTAATACTTAAACAAACAAAGTGTAGGTTATACTTTGGAGTTATGTTTACAACTTTATATAAAGTAGATTTTTTTTAAATATGAGTTAAAGAACTAATGTATGTTATAATACATTATAATATTTACTTTGATGTTATGAACTGTATATGAATACAACCTTTTATCATCAAAATATTAATTTATACAAATTTAAAGAAGAAATACCTATTCGTTTAGCTTCGGAAACATTCGTACATTTTCGTATAACATATAAACATATTCAATTATTGATTTCTTCACTATAATATTAATAAGTTCTAAATCATTTGATCTATCAATATGAAATAAACATCAATTAAAAGATAATATTTGTATATTTATTTAAATATAATAACATACATAAATGCAAATGTTTTACAAATATTCCTATACTCCTTATAGTTGTACACATTTACCGAGTTAAAAATCCCCGTTAGCAAAGTGTGTTGCTTCAAAATAGTATTTTGTATAAATGTTGTATTTTTGATATGTATCTAATTAATCCGCCTGTGATTTTCACTAGGGTTTATCAGTATAATTCTAATTGAACGTTTAAAACAATATTTAAATAGTTTTACAATAGGCTTACTCAGTAATTTTATAATAATTATATTTTTAAACACGTCATTATGTACACAATAATGTAACGATTAAATCATTTACAAATTCGATTAATAAAAATACTTTCTATTTCTCTCTTTCCTATAATACTGAGCCTTTAAACCTACGAAACTACTGTGCTACTAGGCATTAAAGTCTCCCAACATATACCCAATGTAAAACTGTCAAGAAAAATTTCTGTACATTGTCTATATCCATAAACAGTTTCTCTAATCCTTGTTCTGTCTGTTTGTTTGACGTAGGCAAATTCCGTAGAGAATTCAAACGCGCGGTCCTCCGTTGCGGCGGTCAGTCACCCGTCGAAGGAGGAACTCAGAGGCTCGCTTCCGTCAGCCAGTCACAGGCTCAGTCCATATATCAGACGAGGCGGCTTATCACTACACAAGCATGATATCGACTCTCGAGTCCTTCCGATCGGCATATATCTTGGGCGTCCGAAAATAGGCATAACATCACTATGATTAGTTCAATAGATTAGGCTTTAGGAATTCGTTTCAGATGTACTGTTTTAAGTATTTTGTATTTTATTTGTGTAGGTTAAGTATTGATATCATTCAACATGCTATTTATTTAATTAAATATATTTAAAGTAATTTCAGTAACACATATGTTACACACGAAGAAGTCTGGACATAGAGTTAAAAAAAAATAACCTTAGAGGGCTCCACAGGTTAGGATTCTACACATTGCTGTGGAAAATATGTTTTTTATGTATGTCAAAGGATAACCAAGTTATCGACGAATAAACGGTACCAGATAACTGCCACATACTTTCTCCCAGTTGAAACGTTATACCTTCCCAAGAGTAGCATAGGAGGTGGTTATTTAGAATTGCAAAAATAGGACATACCATGGAAAATATTAGATGCATGTAACACACATCCATATTATATTATTATTTTTTGTTTAAACTATTCGATCGTTTTCGAACAAATTTGCACCAAACATGTCAATTAGGTCTGACTAGATGCACGCAAAAAGGTTTTGAAATGTTTTTAAAAATAACCCCCTTTTTGGCCAAAACTCCCAAAAACCAGTTATTATTATTATTACATAAACGAGAATTTTTGGAAATATGCGGTTTTTTGCATATTTTAGGGTACATTAAGGGTTACAAATAAGCGAATTTATTTCAAAATTGTTAAAAATGTTTTTATATAAAAAATAATATCTGACTTTTTGGGTTTTTTTTATGAAAAAGGGGATTGTTTTTCAAAAATTTTCAAAATCATTTTTCGTGCATCTAATACAGGCCTAATTGACATGTTTGGTGCAAATTTTTTCGAAATCGATCTAATGGTTTTCTCTCTACACTCGATTCCACGTTCACCGTGCAGTACAGATCTTACGGGAGAATAGATGTGATACTACCATTACAACGAACATCACGTTTGTGGTCATGCGGGTTGCGTCAACTGACCGAGCGTTGCATTGGAGTTGTATAACATGACTTAAGGGCGCTCTGTACTGCACGGTGAACGTGGAATCCTGAGTAGCTTTGTATACATACAGACATTTTGTAAAAACTACTTTTTTGGATTCAGGAGGTCCTAAAACGGATATGAATAAATACATTGTTCTCTATACAGAGTGCTTCTGAAATAGTTCGTCACACTTATAAAGTAAGTTCCTCGCATAAAAATAAATAAAATAGTTCCTAAACGTCCAGAAGTTTGGCGTTCAATCTAATAAACGCCCTGTATATACTTTACAAATGAAAACCACCTAGATACCCTGTAAGTACCAATTGAAAAAATTAAAAGCTATGTCTGTGATGAGGTCACAACTCTTCTAAAACAATAGAATGGAAAAGAAATCGTGACAAATTTGAGTAAATTGTCCGGCGTTTTTGTAAACTAATGCAGTGTATGCTTGTACTCATTAAATAAAAGGACGTAGCTGTGAATTTAGTATTTGAATTTACACCCCCTCCCCACACACACCCACCCTCTCTCACTTAAAATCCCACAATACCGTACATAATTAATTCATAATTTATTCTCTTGATTTTTTTTTTTATAAATGGGTGATAACTTTCAATCTGTGGCATTGATTCGAATCCAGTTACTGGAGTAGATTTTTGTCCTTTAATACTATAGTTGGGAAGAACTAAATACTTTAAAAAAATAACAATAGTACAAACAAAATTGGATAGTTAATATTTTAAGTAAAATCGTTAGCATATATAGTTTAATATTATCTTAATGACAACAGTTTTACTTTTTCCTGGTGGTCGTGTTTTTTAGTTTTTCCATGGTTTCAACGTTATACCGTCATCTTCAGGTGTGGGAAATCATTTTCTTATTTGGTTTGTTACTGTTGACGTCGTCAAAGAATTACATTTTAATTTATATATTTTTGTTAATTTATAACAGTTTAAAACTTAAACAGAGAATGCTCACAATTAAACGAAACTTCGGATGAAAAAAATATAGAAAGTCGTAAAACATGGAAGGTATAGTGTAAAAACCAGAATTGGGCACATTAATTAATAAATTACTAAAAAGTGCAACGTATTCAGACGGTGCACGTAATTTTACGTTTTAAGTTGGCCAGAGACTATTTGACGATATCCACAACGGAATGAAATAAGGAGAGTTATGTCCCGAAGACCTAGTTATATTTTGACCTGAAGATGACGGTAAACCGTTGGTACTAGTAGTCCACTAGAACAAAAAAGGACTGTTGCCGTTAAAGTAATATTTACCCATCTCATATTCAGGCTAAATTTACCAACCTAACAAATTTGACAAAATTAAAAGCAACACAGATTACAGATATTAAATGAATGACCATGACAAAAATTCCAGTTGCGTAAACACGCAAACATGACCATGACAAAATGTCCAGTTTCGTAAACACGCAAACATGACCATGACAAAATTTCCAGTTGAGTAAACACGCAACATGACCATGACAAAAATTTCAGTTGCGTAAACACGCAAACATGACCATGACAAAATTTCCAGTTGCGTAAACACGCAAACATGACCATGACAAAATGTCCAGTTTCGTAAACACGAAATCATGACCATGACAAAATTTCCAGGTTCGTAAACACGCAAACATGACCATGACAAAATTTCCAGGTTCGTAAACACGCAAACATGACCATGACAAAATTTCCAGTTGAGTAAACACGCAAACATGACCAGGACAAAATTTCCAGTTGAGTAAACACGAAATCATGACCATGACAAAATTTCCAGGTTCGTAAACACGCAAACATGACCATGACAAAATTTCCAGTTGAGTAAACACGCAAACATGACCATGACAAAATTTCCAGTTGAGTAAACACGCAAACATGACCATGACAAAATTTCCAGGTTCGTAAACACGCAAACATGACCATGACAAAAATTACAGTTGAGTAAACACGCAAACATGACCATGACAAAATTTCCAGTTGAGTAAACACGCAAACATGACCATGACAAAAATTCCAGTTGCGTAAACACGCAAACATGACCATGACCAAATTTCCAGTTTCGTAAACACGCAAACATGACCATGACAAAATTTCCAGTTGAGTAAACACGCAAATATGACCATGGCAAGTTTCCAATTGCGTAAACAGGCAAATTTGTCCTTGGCTAATTTTCTGTTGCTAACAGGCATATAGGGTAATGACTAAATTTCCAATTGCGTAAACACGCAAATATAACCATAATAGCAAGTTTCCAGTTGCGTAATCACGTAAATATAACCATGACACAATTTCCAGTTGAGTAAACACGCAAACATGACCATGACAAAAATTCCAGTTGCGTAAACAGGCAAATTTTTCCTTGGCTAATTTTCTGTTGCTAACAGGCATATAGAGTAATGACTAAATTTCCAATTGCATAAACACGCAAATATGACCATGGCAAGTTTCCAGTTGCGTAAACAGGCAAATTTGTCCTTGGCTAATTTTCTGTTGCTAACAGGCATATAGGGTATTGACTAAATTTCCAATTGCGTAAACACGCAAATAACCATGGCAAGTTTCCAGTTGTGTAATCACGTAAATATAACCATGACACAATTTCCAGTTGAGTAAACACGCAAATATAACCATGGCAAGTTTCCAGTTGCGTAATCACGTAAATATAACCATGACACAATTTCCAGATGCGTAAACACGCAAATATATTCATTGCAAGTTTCCAGTTGCGTAAACACGCAAATATGATCATGGCAAGTTTTAAACACCAACCAGTACTCTACCAATCAGTTAATATTTGGTTATTTCATCAAAACATTTTAACCCATTTTCCTAGCATTATTTCATAAATTTTATTTGTTCTATTGTTTAGTTGGAACTATTTTGTATATAATAGTTTTAGTTTTGAATAGTAATCTATAGTTTTTTAAATCAATTATTATAGAATTTGTACTTCGTTTGTGGTAAATTGTGAAGACTTACTTTTATATTATAATAATTCTTAAACAATTTATAAACCTCTTTAAAGATTTTAATGACATTTTAAATACATTTATACTCACTATTAGTATTTATTTTCGCATATAAATAGATGTGTCAGTATAAGCGAATTAAAATGTGGAGGAGTGATTGCAGGGAATTAATCTTCGTATTTGATTAATTATTAAATGTTAAATAATATTTTGAATTCAATTAGTTGTTGCTGGAAACGTTTGTGAATACCAATGATGTAATTTCGTATGCAATGTTGCAATATTCATGTTTGAAGCTCCATTTATTACGGAATTATGAAGCTATTTATTTAGTTAATTTCCATAGGAAAGATGAGAAATCGCAGTGAATCTTTGATGAGACCTAAGGTCAGGAGTGCTCGATGAGCATCGATCATGGTACCCAGAACAGGTTTTGGGGTGTCACTAAAAATGCCATATATATATATATAAATGTCTTTTTTAAATTAGCAGCTATTGGTACCTTGTACCATAGATCATGAATAATAAATAGATCTTGCATCCATACTGCAGCAGTGTGGCGAAAAATAGGTTGTCGGGAAAATAGTGCATGATCGCGCCGCGAGGTAGCGCTAGGGAGAAATCATTGGCAGCATTGGTGTTTCACACAGCTTCCGTCGTTTCCCCAATAGATAGCGCCACTATCGTCGAATTTCCAGTGGAACGAAATATTGCATTGGATCGGAGTTTTATTAGGTTATCCAAATACAATGCTTGTACACTATAAATTTGACAGCAAATTTCTGGAACCTTTCCGTGTTTTTTGAGGAATTAAAAAATATGTAGTTTAAATATTTGTAAATGGCCGCCATTTTACAATATGGTGGTCAACTTGGGAATTTCTTATTGTCCCTGAATTTTATGTTTACTGTGGATTTTACAAGTCATTTTGAGACTATTTTGTTCTTGGTGCTTTTTTTCTATACGACTAACCGTTTAAAAGTGACAGAGGTATACGTTTTTAAAAACAATCTATTTAAACGGAAGACATTTTCGTATGGAAACGTTCTGAACCGATGAAAACGCTCCCAACACTAACAAAACATTTAGATAAACAACTTTTTAAAATCGACAAATACGTTTTTTTTTAACCCACAATACAGAAGAACTAAGTGGCAAAACTATAAATTTGTCACACTTGTAAAATGAGGTCGGTGGCGGTAATACATGTTAATTCCTTTGTATTATGGTTTAAAGAAAATTATGTTTTAGAAGTTATTATTATTTATAGTGTTTTGTTCGATTATTAATTTTGGTTTTTATTGAGAATTTTTATGTATTTTGTAATTCGAGGTTAATGGTCGCTAACGTCATCTAAAAATAAACGGTATCAGTTAACTGACACAAACTTTCTCCCAACTTACTGTACTCAAAATAATATTGTTTTTAATCATTTTATTTACTACTTTTTAGAGCAAAACAAAAAAAATAATATTCTACCTACGTCAATCGTATAAAAAAATTATTGTCCAAGGCGGGATTCGATCAGGCGACCTTTGAATTACTGGCCGTGCTCGCTACCGTGGTGTTACCCCGTGCGGCCGCTGCCGCGATGCTAGATTGACAACACAAACTTCTTTATTTTTAAACATTTCCCCATAATTATAAAACGCCGAAGTTTTGATAAAAGCGGGTGGTGTCATTTTGTTTGGCATCTTAAGCACTATAAATACTGAAAATTTGATCAAAATCGTTAGAGCCGTTTTTTAGAAATTTGCATTTTTGTCGTTTTGTATGGGTTTTTAGGGGTAAATTACCCTTAAAAATTAAAAATTCAAAAAAATGAAAAAATGCCTGGAGATATTAGGGTTTATTACCTACATACCAAATTTCATGAAAATCGGACCAATAGTGTCCTCTCTGGTCGTGTATACATACAGACTGACAGACAGACACCACTCTAAAAACACTTTTTTGGGTTCAGGGAGCACCAAAACAAAAAATTCCACTAAAAATATTTTTGGGTTCAGGGAGCACCAACACAGATAATTGCACTAAACAATTTTTTGGGGTTCTGGGAGCACCAAAACAGATAATTCAACTGAAAATTTAAATTCGAACATTTTTACGAAAACAATACTTTCTCCATATACTACGTATAGGGTGGAGAAAGCGAAAATAAAGATTATTATTATATCTTTCCATCGCTCCTCCCCAATTTTAATACGTATTTTTAAGATAAAATGAATTCAAACTTTGTTACCATAAGTAACACATTATGTACCTGTCGTTTATCTAGTCAATTTGTTGTTTTAAAAATGTAATTCACAAAGAGCTTTATTTTTTTTAGTACAAACATAAAATACATCTGAAAATCTAAACTAAGTCAGTGTATTGTTTATAATGTTCTAAGTGTAATTTGGTGTATATTTGGGTTGTAAAAAACAGACTGAGACAAAATATCAAAGTAATGGAAATATATAATTAATTGCATCCAATATGTGTGTAATAATATTATTATGTATAATTGTTGTAACAGTGGTATGATCGCTCGTATTTTTTACGAAAGAAATGTTATAATTGTTTTACTGCCCTGGGTTGTTTTCAGAAATCATTTAAGGGTCTTCTATACCTTGCGTAAACCAGCAAAAATATGCACTTCGTACTAACGTGTTTCGGACGCCGTTTTTCAACCTAAAAAGTTGTGGAACATCTTAAATTGTTCTTAAAGGCTTTGTGCTTTTGTCTTATATCTCATAATTGAAAGATATCGACGGCAACTCATTTTAATCAACGGTTCAAATGAGTAAAAATCGATTATTTTGAATGCATTTTTTTGGGTGTTTTAAGCAATAATTTCCATATTTTAAGCTAGCACGTAAACAATATAAAGCGTTCTTTATAAATTAAAGTAGTTTTCCAGGTTATTAATTTATAAATAGAATCCGAAACACGTTATTACGAATGCATGTTTCAACGATTTTGCGGCTTGAGTCAGGCCTTTTTGTATTAAAATCTTTCTGTACATTCGGGAGTTTTCTTCAAGGTAAAGAAGAGCCTTAATTTAAAAATGTAAATTCGGAAAATAAATTTTGACATGTTAAAAGTTGAATGTAAATATATGCATCTCTTGGTTGACCAGTGGCTAGCGCACTCGCGTCATAAGGGAGTGGTTCGAGGACAGGTCCCCAGGAGGCGTTTCCGTGTACTTTGCAGAGATTCCGGTCACGAAATACAGTATAAATACTCTGGGGCCCTAACCATGCGTTCCCCAAACGACTCCGTAAATCTTATTCAGCAGAATACATAAACTAAAGTGATCACGCCATTTCATGAAATGTCTCGTCCGCACAATAGAGGTCCTTGTTGTTCCAGCTACCTTAATTTTGTTACTTCTTTTTGCTTAACATTGCTTTAAAAATAAATACCAACAACTAGATTATGTTAGTACACATAATACGGGAGATTTTAAGACTGTTTTCTTTTTGACACGATTAAATCTGTATTTGATATTGCATGCATCCATGTATATACACACTAAAGGGCTCCACTTTCTGTTTGCTTTCGCTCAACCACCGCCACTGTGAAGCCAGTGGAAACAGATTATATTGTATTCTATGATGTTTTCACCGGAATACCGATTGATTGGATCACAGATTTTTTTATTTTTATATAGAAAAGATACAATTTTTAAGATATGAAAAGATGAAAATGTGACACGATAAATCAGTATTTCAAACTTTTCAAATAGGCCTAGAACAGAATAAAGTTAGCATAATTTTAACAGGAGTTTGAACTATAGTACAGTAAGCTTTTTTCGTTGTTTTCGCTGTTACCTAACCTAAAACAACTGCTCTCGTGAAGAATTTAAGACCCTAAATTTGGCAATTTGGTTGCTATGGTAATAAATCTAAATGCTGTCAAAAAACGTGCTTGTTTCAACTTAGGCCTAACCTATTCTAGGCCTATTTTATTCTTTTCTAACCTAAAAATTTTGGTAAGCTTGTGATCCAAATCAGCTGTTTTTTTTAGTTTTTTTTGTAATGTTTTAATTATAACACGGTAAGCTTTTTCGTTTATTCAATGTTTGTTTATTTTTATTCTGTTGACCTGACCTAAAAAAATATTTTCTGTGAAAATTTAACTGTTTCTAAATTTTCCAAGTTGGTCACTATGGTAATGAATGTAAACGCAATCAACAAAAGTGTGTTGCTTCAGAATAGGCTACGCCTAGAATTGTGGTGCTAAGCTTTTGATCCAAATCAGTTGCTTTACCTGTTATAGGGAGGGGGGGGGTTAGCTCCCATATTTTTACATTTTTAATCCTTTACATCGATATTTCGGAAAATCCTTTCTTAGAGCACTTCTACGTAGTAGTATAAAGGTATCCTGAACATTTTAGGGCTCTAGTTACCATAGTTTGGCTGTACGTTGATTGTGACTCAGTCACTCAGTCAATCACTCAGTCAGTCAGTCACTCACTCAGTCAGTCTTGAATTCTTCATTCATATACACACAGCTGTATCTTTCATGACATAAACAAAATAGTACTGGAGGAAAGGATTTTTTCAGGAAAAACTCCCAGTGGGAAAGTTGTCTTTCCAGTATGTAATGTAAATTGATTGAGCTTTTTTAATAGAAACTACTTTGTTTTACCTCACCAATAAAACGCCTCTAGTTTGTGTATCTATACGCAACACAACTATCGACAAGCGAAAAATTAAAAACGGCGAGGCATAGACGCCCCTATAATATTTAATGCCGACTCACCGTTTCACATCGAAGACTGTATCATTAAAAATTCCGGAAATGGTCCTATGGGTCAAAATAAAGAGAAAATCAAGAATGATATTTTTTTTTAAACGCTTCGTTTTCCAGATATCTGCCATTTTGTTTCCTTTTCTTAATAACTCATATCTAGAGAACGGTTTGACCGAATGAGTTCAAACCTGGCATGAAGTTTTACCTAACAATGATCTACATTAGGAAAAACAAGCGATTAAATCCAATAATTCTTTTCAAAATGGCGACTGTTTGAACATTTCGAACCTGAATTACCCATAAACCGTACATGAATTCCAGTTTTTAACACTTATAACCAACTACCCCGTATGTGTATGCCATATCGATCACCTCATCGTATCTATCAACGAATTCTGTACTAGGCGGGCGAAGCACGCACGCATCTCCTACAATAAATGTAGCGTAATTAAAGTCGGAAAGTACGAAGTATAGCCTAATGGGACTATAAGTCGACTAAATGGGACATCTAAACAAAGTACAGAAAATTACTACCATCATTTTTCTTACAAAGGAGATTCTTCTTGAAAGTTGAAAAGTTTTATTAGGTGTGAGTAAAAGCAAAGATCTCGCTAAAAGCTACCCCCCTGCAATTCCTTTGTAAATGTGACGCAATCTGAAGGGTAAATTAAATCAAATTGTTTTTACTAAAGGGAGTGTTCCATTATTATATGCGAATCACATTAGTTAACTAACAGAACCGATGATATTTTAATGGCTGAAATTATTTCCTTGAATCATTGCTATAAACACTCTCTATCAAGTAGCGCAACTATAAACAAATTTAAAATAAACTGTACCAGATAACTGCCACAAACTTTCTCCCAGTTGAAACTTCATACATTCCCAAGAGTAGCATAGGAGGTGGTTATTTAGAATTGCAAAAGTAGGACATACCATGGAAAATATTAGATGCATAAATAACACACATCCATATTATATTTTATATTATAATATTATTATTAGCCTATTTATTATTAAAACTATTCGATAGATTTCGAAAAATTTGCACCAAACATGTCAATTAGGCCTGTATAGATGCACGTAAAAAGGTTTTGAAAACTTTTGTAAAACAACCATCTTTTTGGCGAAAACCCCTAAAAATCTGTTATTATTATTATTATTATTATTATTACTTAAACGAGAATGTTTAGAAAGATGCGGTTTTCTGCATATGGTAGGGTACATTAAAGGCTACAAATAAGCCAAATTTTATCAAAATCGTTAGAGCCGTTTTTGAGAAATTTAGTTTTTTCTTGTTTTTTTTTTGCAGTTTTAGAGGGGTAAAACCCCTTAAAAATCCAAAATTTGAAAAAATGATAACACCCCTGGAGATATTCTAGAACTACACATACATACCAAATTTCATCAAAATCGGGCCGTTGGTATGGTCTCCAGCTCTGTACACATCCTAACGGAGACACAGACACACGGACAGAGATCACAAAAATTTTTTTTTTTTTGGGTTCAGGGAGCACCAAATCAAACAATTCCACTAAAAATATGTTTGGGTTCAGGGAGCACCAACACAGATAATTCCACTAAACATTTGTTGGGTGTTCAAGGAGCACCAAAACAGATAATACCACTGTCTGACAAATTACGTCAGCAAGAAAGAACGTAGAGCCAAAAGTTTTTAAGATAAAAATACGAACATTTTCAAGTATATTCTTTTTGGGGTCTTGCCCGGCTTACTAAGAAAGGATTTTGGAAAACTTTTATTTTAAAATAGTGAATATTCCGTGTTTCAATCTATAACAGATAAAACACGTTTGTGGGATGCATTTGCATTCGTTACCCACGGCAACTAACTTAGCAAATGTATAATCAGTTAACTATTCTTCACAAAAAACAGAATTTTTGATTAGGTTAGCAAAGTAAAAGGAAACTAACAAACAGTCAAAGCAATAAGGTTTACCGTATACAATTCCAACATTTGT
>JAGFPH010001953.1:140436-158546 GCA_018207615.1 Philaenus spumarius
AAACAGTCAAAGCAATAAGGTTTACCGTATACAATTCCAACATTTGTCGTTACTTATTGTAAATAAAATAGATTTGGAAAAACATTTAACATGTTCCTCGAAAGCATATACATTCATTACCATAGCAACGACCTTGGCAAACTTATATTCAGACAATTATTCTTCATAACAAACAGTATTTTTTAGATCAGGTAAAGTGAAACACAAACTAAACTCAACGGTAAAGTCTACTGTATTATAATTTTAAAATCTTGATTTTCCTTTTGTCTGTATCCACAAACTACTCCAACTTAACGCATCGCTTGGTAGCTCGATACCCTGTCCGCCATATTGAATCTGATTCCCACAAGTGCAGTGCTACAGAATAAGTAATTTTTTCCCGTTAATTCGTGGAATAAATTGACTATATTTTTGAATGAAACGTCACATACTCAGTGCTATTAATTGGTGTACAGTTTTGCCACTTGGAGAGCTGCGGTCAACTCAGAAAGATGTTTACACTCCTGCCGAGCCTTAAGCCTTTGTGTTAAACAAAGATACGCCAAACTGACACAAAATACTCTTGTAACCTATAAGCCATTTTTAATCCGTTTTTATATACCGCCTGTATACTATTCATATCGGTAGACTACTAGATCCTCCAAATACTTCTTTGTTGAAATTACAGAATGATTTAATATTGCATCTTTTGCTTTATTTCACATAATATAGTTAAACATGTATTACTCTTCTGTGTCATGACAGGCTGTTTAGTTTATATGAGTGTTATTTATAAACATTGTTACACTTATATAATAGTAATCTGTATTGTTTTGTAAATATTTATAATGTTGTGTAATATAACATATCACAGTATAATTTGTATACACGAAAGAAAAAGGGGAAGAGAAATGTATTGTCCACAGTTTAAGATGTTTAAAAAATTATTTTACTTTTTAATATTCAAAACGAAATTAAATTTGTTGTACGTCTGTAGTAACATTTACTAAAAAGGTCGTCATCGTTGTTAAACAACTACGTCAATTTAAAATAATTCGACCTCGCAGCTGAACAGCTGGCTTGAGTTGAGCAAATTTCCAAAATTAAGTTTATAGGCCTATGTTTTAGGGGTTTCAACCGACAATTTGGGAAATAGGTCTATTCACAACGCTGCCGAATAGCTGTAAAATGGTTCGCTCGCCATTCCGAATATTGGGAGTATCTTCAACGCACAAAGCATTGCGTGCTTCGCACGCCAACTCCCGTATTGGGAGTATCTTCAATACGCAATGAATTGCGTGCTTCGTACGCCAACCCCGCGGTAGAATCCACCACATGGCTTTGAACCGGGTACTTGTATGGTATTTTACGTTTTGATCGATTTCGGGGGTACCAAGCGAGCTGTAAGGTCGCGTAAAAAAAACAAAATGTGCAGAACAGCATGCTACATGTTTATATTTGTAGAAAAAACTCAAAAACAAATTCATTGTCGTAGGAAAAATCTCAAAAAACAATTACTTCCGGTCAAAAAACGTGGTTCCAGTTGTTGGATTTTTTTTTGCTAACGAGCTCATCCGACTGACGTAGACAACGAACATGTGTGTTAAATTAAAAAAAAAAAAAAAATGTGAACTCAATATCTCATCTATTTCTGAAGTTACAGTATGTATTTGTAAGAAAACCAAAATGGCGTATTGCTGCTAAACTAAACCGAATTCAAAAAAAAATACTTAAAATGTTTTGTTTATTCAATGTATATAAATAATACGATCCTGTATAAACTGATAAGGTTTTTTAACACCCTGTGTTTCACATCTTTCTTGGAGAAATTATATTTTTCATATTCTATCCTTCAACCAGAATTTAATATAATTCCAGAAGATTCTAATTTTAAAATCCTCAACCGGGATGAAATAAATTATGCAGATTTTTTTTTTTAATTTCTCCTTTTACGGTATTTTCGGAAAACCTTTTCCCCCATAAACCAAGCCCTCGATAGGCCTGGTACAAGCAAATCATAACAGCAGTAATATTAAAATATAAAAAATATTTTTCTCTTCCTCTAAATTTTCGTACTTAAAAAAAAAATACTATTAAAAATATTTCATGTTTACAGTTAAGGGGAATTGACGTTTACATGTTTACTTTTGTGGTAAATTTCCTTCTTCAATGTTACCAGCACTTACGTTTAGTAATAAGTCAGCCATGGTTGTGAGCTTAGTGTTATTGTACATAATTGTGGAACGCTGTAGAGAAATACAATGCCGTGCAGGATAAAAATGAAGTGTATTGTGTATTATAGAAAGACTGAATGAAGTAAGAAGTTGTGTTTTCTAGTTTCTCGTCATCACATTTGTCAGGCTTTACAGAGCTGTATGAGAATCAATTTTCCAAGTTTTACCAAGGTTTCTTTGCAACTGTTGCGGTTTATTGTATTATTTAAGTTGACGTTTAATCAATTTTATTTGTCTCTGTCTTTTCAAATTGTTTAGTATCACTAATTTCTGCTGTCAATTTGTGTAGGCGATTACTTTTTAAATTCATTAACTTTAATGTTATAATTTTTTATAATATAGTCCACGCCATCTATATAATTTACAATGGAACTATCTCAACTTTAAAGAATTTTTAATAAGATCAAAATTTCCAATTAACGTAGTTCGAAAACGCTTTGTTCTCCATTTATCCACCAAATTGTGTTTTTTTTTTCTTTTTGTTTATATATGGATAAAAATCATTTAAATTTTGGAAGCAAAGAAGATATTGAGTTTAAATTCGGTGTAGGTCTACATATTTGTTGTGCAACCTGTTGCGTTGTTGCAATAAATCAGTGTCTTTAATGTTTTTGAAATGGCGGCCGTTCGAAATGTTTAATGTCAACCCTAGATTACTGATCATATTTTTATATCGATTACCACCAACCATTAGTAAATTAGACTAATATTATTTTTCATGTTATTTTTCACAAAAAGAAGTATAACAGTGCAATGCCTTTATGATCTATTTACTATTTACAGATGTTTTTTGTGCAACAGAAATGGTATACGTCTTTTACACAGTCATGTTTAACTGTATTGAACTGTAGGTGAATAATACTGATGGGACTATAAAAAAAGGTGACAAACAGGACATTGTAAAACATCCACGAAAAATCAAAACCATAATAAGTACTTGAAAATTAAAATTTAAAATATTTTTCATTACAAATGTTAATTTTTAATCGTTATTCGGCCAAAAACCCCCAAATAATTATTATTATTATTACCTAAACGAGAATTTTTAGAAAGATGCGGTTTATTGCATATGGTAGGGTACATAAAGGGCTACAAATAAACCAAATTTTATCAAAATCGTTAGAGCCGTTTTTGAGAAATTTAGATTTTTCTAGTTTTTTGGCCATTTTAAAACCCCTTAAAAATCAAAAATTTAAAAAATGCCTGGAGATATTACAGAACTACAACTACATACCAAATTTCATCAAAATCGGACCGTTGGTATGGTCTCCAGCTCTGTACACATCCTAACAGACACACGTACACACGGACAGACATCACCAAAAAAACAACTTTTTTGGGTTCATGGAGCACCAAATCAAACAATTCCACTAATAATATTTTTGGGTTCAGGGAGCACCAACACAGATAATTCCACTAAACAATTTTTGCGGTTCAGGGAGCCCCAAAACAGATAATTCCACTAAAAATTCAAATTCGAAATTTTGTACGAAAACAATACTTTCTCCATATTCCACGTATAGGGTGGAGAAAGTAAAAAACAAATATGTTTGTCGTTATAAAAGGAATGTGTTTTAAAGAGATATTTTACGTAACAAATTTTAAAAGGCAGCTATCTTAAAAAAATATAAAAAAAAACCTCTTTTTACTTTCTCACTATACTATAGTATAGAGAAAGTATAGTGATCGCAAAAAAAATCGATGTTGAGATTTTTGTGGAAATATCCGTTTTGGGACCCCCTGAGTCCAAAAAAGTGGTTTTTACAAAATGTCTGTCTGTATGTCTGTATGTATGTCTGTATGTATGTCTGTATGTCTGTATGTCTGTGTGTCTGTATGTCAGTATATCTGTATGTCTGTATGTCTGTATGTCTGTATGTCTGTGTGTCTGTATGTCTGTATGTCTGTATGTATACAAAGCTAGAGAAAAAACTATTCGATAGATTTCAACCAAATTTGCACCAGTCATGTCAATTATGCCTGTATAGATGCTCGAAAAAGGGTTTTGAAATTTTTTGAAAAACAACCCCCTTTTTGGCCAAAAAACCTAAAAAAAATCAGTTATTATTTTTTTATAAAAAAACGGCTCTAACGATTTTGATAAAATTTAGCTTATTTGTAGCCTTTAATGTGCCCTACCATACTAAAAAAACCGCATCTTTCTAAAAATTCTCGTTTAGCTAATAATAATAATAATAATTGATTTTTGGGGGTTTCTTGGCGAAATGGCGAAAACTATAAGATCGATTTCAAACAAATTTGCACCAGACATGTCAAGTAGGATTATATAGATGCACGAAAAACGGTTTTGAAAATTTTTGAAAAACAACCCCCTTTTTTGCAAAAAAACCCCAAAAATCAGTTATTATTTTTTTATAAAAAAAAGCTCTAACGATTTTGATAAAATTTGGCTTATTTGTAGCCTTTAATGTACCATACCATATGCAAAAAACCGCATCTGTCTAAAAATTCTCGTTTAGCTAAAAATAATAATAATAACTGATTTTTGGGGGTTTTTTGGCAAAATGGCGAAAACTATTCGATCGATTTCAAACAAATTTGCACCAGACATTTCAAGTAGGCCTGTTGAGATGCACGAAAAATGGTTTTGAAAATTTTTGAAAAACAACCCCCTTTTTGGCCAAAAAACCTCCAAAAAATCAGTTATTATTTTTTTATAAAAAAACGGCTCTAACGATTTTGATAAAATTTTGCTTATTTGTAGCCTTTAATGTGCCCTACCATATGCAAAAAACCGCATCTTTCTAAACATTCTCGTTTAGCTAATAATAATAATAATAACTGATTTTTGGGGGTTTTATGGCCATAAAGGGGGTTGTTTTTCAAAATTTTTCAAAACAATTTTTCGTGCATCTATAAAGACCTAATTGACGTGTTTGGTGCAAATTTGTTCGAAATCGATCGAAAAGTTTTCTCTCTAGATAATAATAATAATATTTATTAGCTAATCTCCAACTTTAATAAAAAATCACCTCTCCTACCCCACCCTACAAGTCACAGTGAATCTGTTTAATAATTTAAATATGTTTGTGAGAAAGTATGTGCCAGTTCCTGGTACCGTTTATTTATAAACACGTGTAAAAGATGTCAACCAAAAATGTATTCAAAATTTGCGTTCATATATTTTCGGCTTCCAAATATATTAGGTATTTTATAAAGAATCAAACGGTTAATAACTGGGAAACGAAACATTTCCGAACTTTATACGAACTTTATCTCTTTATTTTCACTAATAGAACATGTCCTGAAAGTTTATCAGTTTCTTTCTGAATCACCCCGTATAAAACAATTTTTAACTATAATATTTATAGTTTTGCCAATAAATTGTACATAATTTTAGGATTTTAAAGTGATATTATTATTTCTAAGTTTGCATTTAGCATGTGTACTAATGGATGCATGATTGGTGAAAGTACGCTATTTCAACTTTACAAATATTTCTCCAGGAAATGTATATAGGAAATGGTATCTTGGTAAAACATTAGTTTTCTATAACAGAAAGATTACATTCAGTATAACGTTTTCCCCATATAGTATCTAACGTGTTTATATATCTAAGGAGACTTGTGATTTTTAACTTTTAACTCATTGTATTTTAAAAATCTAAATGTATTGTACTATAAGAATTGAGTTGACGTTTTTAAATATATTTTTCAAATAAATGTTAAATGGCACAAGTGGTTATTTTATTTACACTCAGATGTACTTCTCACGAAGAACGGGTGGAAACGAATCCGTTTGGTTTGAAATGAAATCCAAATATTTCACACCGAAAGAATCTATGGAAAATTTGTGTTTTTTTATGTCTCCCCCCCCCCCCCCCAGAGCGGTTTTTAGACAAAACTTCAAAGTTGTGTACATATGTAGAGAGTTACAACGTTTTAATGGTATTTTTAAAGTAACCATTCAACCCGCGTAACTTCTGTGGCTTTGAATTTCTTTTAAGTTAGGGCAAAAGGGCTTCAGTCAGAAATTGTTAAAGATACAGGAAAAGCACTCAAAGTTTTGACAAACACATGGCTTGCATTGCAGTATATATTATAATTTAAAAGAAGGGGCGAGATAGGCAATATGGTAGCACGTAACTCAAGTGCTGTTTTGTTCTCAGTTTCCTATCTGTGGTTTGTGGGTAGGAGGGCGGAAGTAAAGCAAACGGTAGTTCGCTCGCTTCCAAGCTGACGGGATATGACTAGTTACCTGGTCTCCGGCTTGGGATGTTTCGCATAATTTTTATAAGATTATAAATATGTATGTGTATATATATACTAGCTGACCCGTACGGCGTTGCCCGTGCTGGTTGGTATTTTCAGTATTTTTAACGTAATTGTATTCGTTTTAAGTGTTCAGTCAGTGAGTGGTATTTGGCTTATATATATATATATATATAGATCTTAAATAATAAAAGCACTATTGTCATAATAATAAAAGATCTGAAATTATGATTTTAGTAAATTTGATCCCCTCAAACGCCTCCTAAAATTTCGAAATTTTTCATACCCTTTTTTAGTGAGCACCTATGGCTCTAGAGGAAGCTACATACCAAATTTCATTCCAATCCGTTTGGTAGTTTTAAAGAAATCGTGATTTAATAACTTTGATCCCCCCAAACCCCCCGTAAAATTTCGAAATTTTTTAAACCCTATCTTAACGAGCGCCTATGGCCCTAGAGGAAGCTACATACCAAATTTCATTCCAATCCGTTTGATAGTTTTGAAGAAATCCTGATTTAATAACTTTTATCCCCCAAACCCCCCCTAAAATTTCGATTTTTTTAAAACCCTTTCTTAACTAGCGCTCATGGCCCTAGAGGAAGCTCATACCAAATTTCATTCCAATCCGTTTGGTAGTTTTGAAGAAATCGTGATTTATTAATTTTGACCCCTTTAAACTCCCCTAAAATTTCCAAATTTTTAAAACCCTTTTTTAGTGAACACTTATGTCCCTAGAGGAAGCTACTTACCAAATTTCATTTCAATCCGTTCGGTAGTTTTTGAGAAATCGTGATGAGTGAGTCAGTGAGTGAATGAGTGGTATTTCGCTTTTGTATAATATATAGATTTTTATATATATTAATTTAAAAAAAAACACGAAAATTTGTTTTTTATATAACTTCGACTTTTTTACTAGTGATGTTTGACCGCGAAACCATTGGAATGACAAACAATATATTCTATTTTATTCATACAAAAACAATTCCTTAACAATTTCTGACTTAATCCCTTTTGCCCTAACTTTAAAGCTTTGATCTGTTTACAAGGTTTCGTGCATCAAAGGTTTTGAGCAAATTTTTAGTGGCCCTTAAATATATGAATTTGAAATTTCGAAAATATGCCGCTATTTTCCAATATGGCGGCTAACTTTCGAATTTCTTATGGAAAGCCATATTTTTTATGACGGATTTGGATTCCACATGCAATTTTAAGACTTTTTTATTCCTAGTGTTTTTTTTTTAACTTTACCGTTTATCCGCTAGGAGCGCTGAAAATTTCAGAAACTCTTATTTCAACAATTATTAAAGAGGCTTATTTTCAATTTGCAAACAATAACATTTAACTCAAAGTGCAATGTGTTTTACAATGGTATGTTTAAAAGCTGTTGCAATTTCGTAAATACTTTTTTTATACAAAAAACGTACTTAAATTACTTTTAAAAAATCGCTAACTGAACCACACTGTGTATTGTGTAAGAAGATGTATTTATGTGTGCACGCTTGTATTTATGAAGATGGAGGACACTTTAAAAACCTGATTTAAGTCGTAATTAATTAATTTAAATTAATTAGTTTTTTCTTTTAAGTTAAAAGCTGTTCTGTCAAAAGTATTTAAATAGCTTACATGACAACCGTACTATTTTTACAGATTTCTTCTCCTACATCGTAAAGCGTACATAGTACTGTAAGAAACTTCTTTGTATCTTAGCAACAAAATGTTTTGGGACACGAAAAGTCAGTCGAGATGACTTAATTAAATATGTCTTAAAGCAGGTTTTTAAAGTGGTCGCGTTTGCGAATTTTTAACAGAATTAAGTACGTTTTTTGTATAAAATAAAGTATTTATGAACTTGCAACAGTTTTTTTAACATTCCATTATGACATTCTGTGTGCGGAAAAGTTTTAAGAGTCTAGGCCTATCAAGACGTTTTTTTTTCACAGTATGTTCCAATAAATAATACTTTTTTTTTCATTTCATTGTGGTTTTAAAAATGCTAAAATGCAAAATGATTTAAATGAGGCAGCCAAAGTGTGAAAAAAAATTATTTTATAATTTTTGAAGAATTTCATATTCTGACAATTTGGCGTCGCGGAAACCCTCGGTCTTTAAGTACAAATATCTAAAAAAAAAACAGGTAAAAAAATAAAAAAATAAGTTTGTTTTCTGCATGAAATTCTCTTTAATTTAATTTGCCCCATTCAATTGTGCAAACAGATATATGTTAGGACCAGAGATCTCACTTGCCTCATAGGGTGGGTTAAATGAGAAACCTGAACAAAAGTTGTTTTTAAATTATAGCTAAAACATTAAAAAATGGCATCCAATCACAAAACAGAACCAAAAATATGTATGCAAATTTACATATAAATACCATTAACCGATCTTTAGATATTTATCTCCAAAGTATAACTATGTGCCCCACCTCACCCTATATTCTTATTGGGTACACACACTAAAATGGATTTTTGGAATGGAAAATTTGGGGGTTAACTCCCTGCCCTACAACAGATAAAACAGTCTGTCGGAAAGACCAACAATTTTATTCAAAATTTTTAAATTTTTATTTACGAACCCTAAATATTTCCGTGGTAGAAAGTAGCCTAGATTAGTCTTGGATAAATCCTCTACATTCGAATGAAGGTTTCGTCAAATTCGGTTCAGTATTTCCGAAGATTAGTCCGGACAAACAACAAATTAAAAATGCATGTTTGCGTTTTGGTAACGTGTGAATTACCAAATGAGCTTAGAAAAAAGAATTTATTGTGAAATTACAAACAGACACTTCAATATTTGAATGCATAGACTAGCTGGTACCTGAGGCTTTGCTCGTAGATGTGATTAAATAAATAAAAGGACTATCGTAAGGACTATTGTGCCTTACCATTACACGTTATTAAATAAACGGTATCAGTTAACTGACACCAACTTTCTCCCAACTTACTGTAGTCAAATAATATTGTTTTTAATCATTTTATTTACTACTTTTTAGAACAAAACATAAAATAATATTCTACCTACGTCAATCGTATAAAAAAAATATTGTCCCAGGCGGGATTCGATCGCGCGTCCTTTGAATTACTGGCCGTGCTCGCTACCGTGGTGCTACCCCGTGCGGCCGCTGCCGCGATGCTAGATTGACAACACAAACTTGTTTATTTTTTAAACATTTCCCCATAATTATAAAACGCCGAAGTTTTGATAAAAGCGGGTGGTGTAATATTGTTTGGCATCTTAAGCACTATAAATACTGAAAATTTGATCAAAATCGTTAGAGCCGTTTTTGAGAAATTTGAATTTTTGTCGTTTTTTTATGGGTTTTTAGGGGTAAATTACCCTTAAAAATTAAAAATTCCAAAAAACTAAAAAACGCCTGGAGATATTAGGGTTTAGTTCCTGCATACCAAATTTCATGAAAATCGGACCAATAGTGTCCTCTCTGGACTTGTATACATACAGACAGACTGACAGACAGACACCACTCTAAAAACACTTTTTTGGGTTCAGGGAGCACCAAAACAAAAAATTCCACTAAAAATATTTTTGGGTTCAGGGAGCACCAACACAGATAATTGCACTAAACCATTTTTTTGGGGTTCTGGGAGCTCCAAAACAGATAATTCAACTGAAAATTCAAATTCGAACATTTTTACGAAAACAATACTTTCTCCATATACTACGTATAGGGTGGAGAAAGTAAAAACTGTTTTAGATCATAATTCAATCGTCCAAAAATGCACAGTGCGTTTCGCCCAAATCGATCTATGCTCTTCTTTTAGGCCTACGTAAATTATAAGCTGTGCACCAATAAACGCTAAAATCCCGTTATACGTTAGTTTTAGAAATGCGCCATCTTACGTAATATCAAGAACTTTAGACAAAATAATAAGGAAATATGTCACCTTCAAAATATAGCGTTAAGAATAATTTGGACCTCATCAATAAAATAAAAAATGTCACCATCCCTGACCGAGCTACATTAGTTTCGTTCGACATTGTGAACTTATACACCAACGTTCCGGTCATCGAATCAGTGTCAATACTGGAGAAGAATTTACGCTTAAATAAGAAGTTAAAAAACGAATCAATAAACTGATCAACTTACTGAACGTTTGCTTGGCACAGAACTATTTCACGTTTAATAATAAATTTTTCCTCCAAAGACAAGGATTAGCCATGGGTTCTCCGTTGTCAAGCATTATGGCTGAAATATTTTTGAATCACATTGAAACCTCCAATATTATGACCGACCATAACAACCACCACAAGAAAATAGTTTATTATTTTAGATATGTGGATGACATCATTTGCTTATACAACGGTAATCCACGACAAACTGATTTGTTGTTGAACTTCCTTAATAAAGTTCACCCCAACCTTAAATTCACCAGCGAAATAGAACACGAACAGAAACTGAACTTCTTAGACATATCCATCACCAAGTCTGAACGTTAACATATGTTTAAAATTTATAGAAAACCCACGCAGACTGACCACACCATTCACGAATCTTCTAACCACCCCATATCGCATAAATTAGCAGCGTACGATAGTTTTGTGCACAGGTTATTAAGCATCCCCATGAACTCAGAATATTTCCAGCAGGAGATCAACACTATAAAATATATTGCCGCTTCCAATGATTACAGCACTTCAATCAGTGACAAAATAATGAGAAAGCAAATAAAAAAGAGAATTAACAGAGCCACCTACTCCAAACCTAAATTCATTGGTGTTGATTTCAATAAAGCCCTAGAACATACTGCGCACAACATCTTCCGCAAACAAGGTTACCGCCTGGCTTATACGACCTATAATAGTTTGAAAAACGTTTTAAAACCACCAAAAACAAGAGATCCGGACCATTTCAACAGCAGTGGGGTATATCAATTAACATGCAACGAGTGCCCAAAAACGTACATAGGCCAAACTGGACGCACGTTTAAAACCCGCTTCAGAGAGCACGTTCCGTCCTCTAAGCGATCCGCCACCTACAAGACAGACTCCAAATACACCGAACATTTGATTGACACCAACCATAGTTACACAGACATTGACACAAATTTAAAAATATTACACCGATGTAATAAAGGCCCATTAATGAATGCATTGGAGGGGCCACATTTATAAAATGCAAAAATATAATCCCGACCATTTACTGAACAATAAATTAAAATTTCAATCCCATACCACTTTCGATTTGATTGACAATATAGAAACCATTCCTGTGGTTCACGATGTATAGATAGTGTACATACTCCCACCCAAGAACGCAGACCCTGATCTGGTGACTATCAATTATTGACGATCGAGTGCTTTCGTAAACGGTTACCGGCAACGCGCGTCGCCCGTATATGTATAATTTTAAATGTGAACTTGTTTTGTGTTGTTTAAGTGTTTTACGTATTATTTGAGAATGACTGAATGATAGTCGAAACGCGTCATATGAAGTGGTAATAGACTATATTTCATAAACATTAAGGATTGTTGGTCAGTATCACCTCACAAACAAGGTAATTAATTAGTAATTACGTCAGTTTGCTACTCATAACTCCAGAACGAACGTAAAACAATACAAATCAGGTTTCGAGGGTCATTTTACATCTATGAGTACATTTCACACCATTGCATACTGTTTTGATATACCGGGTGTCCCACGAAGAGGTCCCTATTTTTGAATTGATATGATAGACGTATAGAGCGCGCTACAGACTTGAAATTCTACAGTCGTGACTAACACATATGTAAAAGAAATACCCCTGAGTATCAGTTAGTTCTGACTGATCCAAACAAAATGGCGGAAAAATAGAAAAACAACAAAATCAGCAATCGTATTTTAAGGGTAAACCTACTTTTATTCAGAATAGGAACAGCTACAGCTGTTTAGACTATTTTAAATCTATCAGCTGACTGCGTGTATCCACAACAATGAACATATTTGGTAATAAACATTGGCATTTATTATTAAGTTGCATTGTAAAGTGTCTTATGTACCATGCCGTTTTCAACTGAGCAAAAAGTGAAATGTTGTTCCTGGGCTATTGCCTTTGAAAATGATTATGAAGCAATAAGGTGTTTTAGGGAAAGGTACCCAGGTGTAGTTCCACCGTCAAGGAAATCTATTCGTAATAATAACCTCAAAACTGAGATGGTAAATCATGTCAAATGTTCAAATTAAATGATTTAGTCTATTCTATAACAACAATTATAATAAAGGTTAAAAGAACCAGTAAGGTTCAGGTGTACACTTAATCAAAACGTAACCAAAAAGTTACTCACTATCAATTACCGCATATTATCAATAAATAGGCCTACTATATGTTTTATTTATTTTTAATTAGGATTTAACAAAGTTTTTTCTTACTTTTAAATTCCTTAACGCAAGTTTTTATTCGTTTGTGTGTGTTGAAACACGTGTTGGTTCAGTATAGGCCTAACTTAAAATATTATTTTGTACAAAAAGCTGGACATACGAATCAACTGTATTATCTGTTACTTTAAAAATCATTATTTATATCCACGAAAGCAGCTGGATTAGTTTGTTCCTTATTATAAACAGCTGTTTTGTATAGAAATTGTTTTTAAATTCGTTCCATGTTAATCTTCTGGGGAAAACCCGACCTTTGAGATCAGCTCACGCCATTAAGGATAAGAATTTTTGACATCTAAAACCTTATTGCAAAACTTCGAAATGAGACGAAGTTTTTGACAACTCAAACATTAAATTTACTAAAGAAATAAGGGAGGAGTTGTGTTCACAAAAAAACTGCTTCGCGTATTATATATAAGGATTTAGTAAGGTGCTAATATTACCGAAAAAATATTTAGTATAGCTTGTGTTATCTAAGAGTGGCACTGTTTTTCAAAAAGTATGTAAAAACACGCGTGTATTCGAATTCGCCTTTACTTCAAAATTTTAAAGCAATCAGTGAAGAACTTTCGGAGATTTTGATCAAACAAACATTTTTGTTTTTATTTCTACAGATTGTCGCGTGTGTTACTTCCGTTCGTAATTTCGTCCTTTATTTCTACATATTTCAATTTTTAAATAATAACTCTAAATATTTCCGGATAAAAAGTAGCCTAGATTAGTCTCTGAAAAGTTACCAACATGCAAATGAATTAAAAAAAAAATAATAATAATAACAATACACTAATTCTCACACACATACGTTTAATGATCAAACGCGTTTCAACGATAAAGTAGTCATCCTCAGTAATACATGAGCTACAACTAAACTCATTATCATTAATACACTGAGAATTAGTGTATTATTATTATTATTTTTAAATAATTCCTTCTCACTAGTCAAGCTCAAAGTTTATTAAATGCAAATGAATGTTTCGTCAAAACTGTTTCAGCCGTTCCTGAGATTAGCTCGGACAAACAAATAGACAATCAGACAGAAATACAAAACGACAGACAGATAGGCAACAAAATAAAACATTCTTATTTAGGTTTTGGTAGTGTAAATAACCATAATGAGCTTAGAAAAAATAATTTATCACGATACTACTGGAATATCAGTTGCTTTTCTATCGCGTATATTGCCAGGTAAAGTTCTTCACATCAGCACTAGTGAGGATAAATCAGCTGATTACAACAATACAATATTGAAATAACGCCCATGTGTTTAGAACATTGTGTTGTTGCGTTTGCTTTACTTCGGGTTTAGTTGATGTAAAAATGGAAGAATTACCAGAGGCTTTTAAGAAGAAATTTACTGAAATAAGTCAAGACTTATTACCGGTGAAATCTAACTGTAAATATGACGAATCCTACAGCAAATTCTGTAAGTGGTTAAATGAACAATGCATAAAAGCTAGCGAAGTATGCGATGAGGTTGTACTTGTGTATTTATCGGAACTTGTTTAAACTTTTCAAACCGAATACCTTGTGAAGTATTTGTAATATTTTTGCTGTTGTATCAAATAATTTTTTGCTTTAGTATCGTGAAGAATAGTGTTCAAAACTCGTGGGAAAATGTTCTTTTCAGATTCTTCTCGCACCAAAAAATCACACTTTTCCCACTAATTGTGAAATATGCAATATTTCGAAATCACAGACATTTCGATTCAACAAAAACACTCTAACAATACAAAATCATTTATCATCCTTACATCCTACAAAATTTTACACGAGTAACTATATCGAAATTTTAAAAATAAGCATGGAAATTGGTGTTTAACACGTTCACTGCTACGCAAATTTCGTATTTCCTGTGCTAGGAGCTGACCTTTTGTTTTTTTATAGTTATAGCCTATACGAGTAGAAATTACTTTATTTTTAATTTTTGAACCTTTCTACGTTATAATCACTAATATTATAAGCGGGCACACATGTGCATCCATAGCACGTAAGTTTAAAAGCACGCAATGCACTGTGTATTGAAAATACTTCCAATACGAGTGATGGCGTGCGAAACACGCAATACACTGTGCGTCGGCCGCTTCTCATAGTGTTCAGTGTCAAAGCTCACATTTGCGTCCTTAGCTATTATTAGTGAATTTGTTAAAAGGGTTGAAATTCAAATCCCCGGTCCTGACTGACCCTCCCCCCTCCTGGCCTTGCCATTTGGATTTAGTAGTTTCCCTTCTTATATGTACAGACGAAACACGTAGTCGCACAGTAACGAATCAGACAGCTTGTTTACCGTTATGTAGGAAACGTACGTTTTCCTGAAGGAATAAGACCAAGGATCAGGATTTATGTCCCTTATCCTGCAGTCCTGTCAGATCTGAAGGCAACAAACTGACTTGTTAGGGTACACTGGTTGTCAGGTTTATTCCTAAGTAAACGAGATTTTATGGACGTGTTGTTTGCAGGTTTTAGGGAAAGACGTAAGATGTAAACGAATTGATAGGCTGCATAGAGACATTTGTTTTTAAGGGGATTGTCGTCCTTCCTTTAGAAAGAAGGGACATAGTTTGGTTAAAATTTGTTTTTATTTATAGTTGAAATAGATATTTTTGTAATTTTAATTGGTAAGCATTATCTATATTAATATTATAAAGAGGTAAAGTTTCTTTTTTTTTTTTTTGTTTGTATGTAGGGGGTAATCTCTGGCACTACTAAACCGATTTAAAAAAATAATTTTACTAATAAAAAGCTACACTATCCCTGAGTAACATAGAATACAATTCATTTCGATAAAAACCTTTTTTTATTTCAATATTTGTAAATTTAGTCGGAAAAAATTCTTAGGTTAGGCCTAGAACGATAAACCAACACACGTATTTACATTTATTACCATAGTAACCAATTTAATAAAATATCAGATCATATAGCTGATTGCTCCAATATTCCCATTAACAGCTGATTTCAAAATTTGAAGCAATTATTTTTGTATTTCTAGCTTTTAGGTTAGGGTTTTGAAGTGTAGACCTGAGCCTTGCTGGTTCTTTTAACCATTATTATAACTGCCGTTATAAAATATAAGAAATAATTTAATTTGAACATTTATCATTATTTACCACCTTAGTTTTGAGGTTATTATTAATCCTTTATTATAAATAACACATAACATATGTTTTTAGAAGGTTCCTTGGGGGTTGGCGTGCAGAGCACGCAGGGGTCTCCCCTCGTAACATATAAACTGATTTTTTTAAATTCGATCAAGTCGAACATATTTTGTTTGTTTGTAGTTTAAATTACGATGTATTTTGTAATCGGAAGGTTTAAGAGAGGACTTAATGGTCCTAAAAAATAAAGATATTATTATTAAGAATAAAAACAAAAATGATATGGATTGCTACGTATAGCCCGCGGTGACAATAGAATACCGTATACGAATCCGCCTATTGTCAGTGTAAACTCTGTCGTCTTTATTTTCCTTTTGATCGGCACCACCAATCCGATACGTTGTAAACCTTTTGTAGTTGGAGAGAAGCGGAAGACTAAACCGTCAAATCGGCATCGGCATTATTCGCCGCGAGGGTGGTTTTATCCCCTAATAAACAATAAACAAGGCGTCAGCAAAATGAAATACGTTTCGGTTTGATTAAAGTACAACGTATAAAAAAAACATCGGGAAAGAAAGAATGAGATACAAAACCAGTGAACAGATTTGTATTTAAAACGTGCCCTCAGTGCCTTGTGTTGTACAGGGTGGTTCGAAAGTATGGTAAAACAACGTTGTACATTATTAAACTTGCACAAACTAAGAAAAAGGTTCGTATAAAGAAAGGTCCGGAAAAGCTTCGTTTTAGAGTTATCCGCAATTTGTTTGACTTTTTACAAAATACTTAATATATTTGGAAGTAGAAAAGATATTGAGTTTAAACGTTGTATAACTATTTCTCGCGTAACCATTTATTAATGTATGAAAAATCAGAACGTTCTTTCGGATATTTTTTAAATGGCGTCCGTTTAAAATGTTTAATGTCAAATAACTCAAAAACCTACAACTTTACAAAAACATTAGAGGAGACCAAAAATGTACTTCATTATACTTTGTCCGAACAGACGTGCGCTCTAAACCATAAAATCGACCCTCGCTCCCACACGCGCAAACACACTCACACGGCCTACCTGCTTATTGGTTCTTCTATAAATCACCAACTAGCCCTATTGCTGCAAAATCACATTTTTTTAACTGTCAAGTTTACTTAATTTTTACTTTAATTACTGAATTCTTTTTATTATTCCTCGCAAAATGAGCCCAAACACGTTACAATTGTGACAACTCTAAGCGGTTTTACGGTCAGCAGGTTACAAAATCATAAATGTGACTACTTAAATATGGTTATTGACATTTTATTTGACAAATATGTTATGCTTGTGTTAGTTTAATAATAATATTATTTTCTTGATTTATCAGTAACTGTACAGTAACATTTAAAAAGCATTTATTTTTATTTTGTTTTACTTCATTTAGTTTCACTGTTATATTGATTCTGATTAGTTTCTTCTTTTTTTGCGTACATTGGAAATTTTAGAAGACACTGTTAGTTTTATGTTTTATAATATTATTTCATAGATTTATTAGTTACTGTACAGTAACATGGCAAAATGAATTTATAATTATTTTTATTTTACTCTTAGTACACGTTCACTGTTATATTTATTCTGATTTATTTTGTTAGTTTTTTGCAAACGTTTGCAATCATTTCTAGAATGACTGTAATTATGTATGTTATTGTGATGGTGTTAATTCAAATAGAATGTCAACAACCATTTTTAAGATGTCCAATTTATGATTTTGTAACCAACTGACCATAAAAGCGCTTAGAGTTGTCACAAATGTACCGTGTTTGGACTCATTTTGCGAGGAATAATATATAGAGTTCAGTAATTAGAGTAAAAATTAAGTAAAGTTAACTGTTAGAAAAATGTGAATTTGTAGTTGGTGATTCATAGAAGAAAGATTAGCGCCAGGTAGGCAGTGTGAGTGTGCCTGCGCGTGGGGAGCAAGGGTCGATTTTATGATTTAGAGCTCTCTCCGGAAAACGGAGCGAGGGAAAGCCGATCTTTTGCCGTGGGGTCATAAAACTGTCAAAACAGCCAGGTAGGGCCGAGGGCCAGTCGACTCCCCAGAGCGGAAGTGATTCAGGGGAGGGGTAAGATTAAATGCATAGAGTACGACTCTAAACTAATTTCTATAGAAGAGTTTTTAAGGTTAATAATTATACAAATATTATAATCATACTGTTATTGGCAAAATACTAT
>JAGFPH010001953.1:158556-175712 GCA_018207615.1 Philaenus spumarius
AAATACTGTGACTAAACAGTTTAGGTAAGTCCTCTAGTTTTTTTTTTTATTCTAATTATATAAAGTGATAATACGAAGAAATATTATAATTATATAAATATTATAATCATACTGTTATCGGAATACATAAACGATAATTAAAACCTTTCCACCCGCACACCCACCGCACAGTAGAACAGGTCACTGATCCTTAGCCGGCTGGCCCTCGCTCCGCCAAGCCTCTGGCTGTCAAATTACCCTCGTCAAAGTTTTTAGGCAACTGGCCCTCGGTCCTAGACTCGCTCTCTCCTGTTTGGACAAACTATAATGACAAACACAACGGTTCTTTTTATTTTGGGCAATTTTCCGTTATACCGATTACACCAAGGGAACGAAACATACTGTGACTAAATAGGTTAGGTTAGAAACTTTTATGTATTTTTTTAATAATTATTATTTTTGCATTTCTGTTGCCATCCAACCCTAGGCTAACTATGGTAAGAGAAATGCAAAAATAATAATAATAAAATACCTAAAAGCTTCTAACCTAACCTATTTAGTCACAGAATGATTCGTTCCCTTGGAAGTGGTTTCGATGTGTGTTAGGTATGAAACGAAAACTTGCCTTTCATCTTCATGTTAGTGTCAGACCTACTCCCCTTGTATCTTACATTTTTAGTTTTTCTTACTCAAAAAATAGGTATACAAAGTTTGAAGTCAATAGCTTGTCTGCTTACAAAGACATTAAGTATTTTGTAAAAAAAAACAACATGGCTTGCAGCTCGAAAACAAAGCATTTACCGATCTATGTTTATATGAACTTCTTTCTTGGTTTATGCTTGTTTAACACGTTGTCCTATGTATACATTAGTGTACACGGAAAACTTTCCTATCTGCCCGTGTGTACACTTGAGTGTACACAAATACAGAAGTATGACAAATTATTAGACTAAAAACATATTTTTTACATTTTTTGTTGCTACAACATTACAACAGTACTTTTACTCCTTATATGTGTGTAAATATTGTTGAAACTGATGCTACATGTTGTGTGGTACACCTTTTACTACAACTTGACTATAGTAGAACAGTAAAACAAAACAATAGTACAGTCAGCTGTTTTCTACCATCTGGAGTCATAACCTCAAATTTGTTTACCAATTGCTCTGTGTCTTCCTACTACATTGTTAGTGTTTAAATGTGTTTTTTGACTATTTTAGTGCTCTATTTGTACTAATATATCAGTTTTGTCTTTGTTTAACATCTTTTAGTAGATTAATTACAAAAATAGTTTTAGGGATTAAATTTCCACTATCATTTATGAGTTAGACGTGTGACGACGGTTGTAGAAGAAAACTGTGTTAATAATAATAATAATAGCTTTATTGCCGTAGTATGTCTACATGCAATATTCAACAGTCATATTGGATTAGAGAACAATACATCATTTCACACTACAACTACTTAATTATATATCAATCAAATCACAATCCATGAATTCTTCCACCGAATAGAACACCTTTAGCTTAAGCCATTTTTTAATTACATTTTTGAATTTGTTTATGGCAAAGTTCTTATATGCAGAGACAGTTTATTAAATAGCATATACTGTTGGTAATAATAACTCTTATGCGTTTTGGATAGACTTATAAAAGAAGCTATATCACATTTGTTTCTAGTATTGTAACCATGTCTATCATACTGGTTATCAAATTGTAATATATTTTTTTGGACATAAATTAAGTTACAATATATATATAGGCAAGGCAAACTCATAATCCCAAGTTTACAAAAACCGGGTTTACAGGATTGTCCATTTAACAACCCAATAATGAGCCTTACAGTTTTTTTGCAATATAAAATCTCTCATTGAAGAACCCGAATTACCCCAGAGTCGTACACCATACATTAGCATTGAATGGAATAGGCCACAGTATGTTAGAAGAAGTACTTTCGAAATAACACACTGCTTTAATTTTCTTAATACATAAATAGTCTTATGCAAAGATTTGCAACCTGACATTTCCAGGTAAGCTTACTGTCCAAATGCATACCCAATAATTTAACAGTATTAAATGTTTCCTTTTCCAATAGAGTGTGATTAAGCGAGAAGATTATATGTTCGGTCTTGTCTTCATTAATTTTATAAGATTATTTGCCGAAAACCAAGTCACTGCAAGTTCCATAGAGTTATCAAGTTTAGCACTAGCTGTTACAGGATCCTTGCGTGAACTAAGCAGAATCGTGTCATCCGCATATAAAACCGAAAAGGATGGAATATTACTGTGAAAATCATTTATAAAAATCAAAAATAAGAAAGGCCCCAAGACAGAACCTTGAGGACTCCTGCTATAACATCCATGAACTTAGAAGTGCAGTTATTGACCGATACTATTTGTTTTCTGTCCGTAAGATATGACCTTAACAGTTTATGTTCTCTGCCACCTAAACCAAATACTTAAGCTTATTACAGAGTATATGATGTGAAATACAGTCAAATGCCTTAGATAAATCGATAAGATTTGCATATGTAGAGATGCTATTTTCAAAACCATTCAAAATATTACTTACAATAGTTTCAATGGCCACAGCGGTAGAATGACCAGGCCTAAAACCATACTGGTGATTATACAGCAACTCATTACTAGTAAAGTAATTATAAAGTTGACTAGTCATACAGGATTCAATTATCTTGCCCACAATAGGCACTAATGCAATGAGACTGCAGTTGTTAGGCAGTCTCCTCTTTCTATCTGCTCTTTTAAACACAGGAGTTACTTTGGCTATCTTCACACAGTCCGGAAACACTCCCTGTTTGAGTGAAAAAATTATGACGTTTGTTAATGGAAGAACTAAAGCATCAGTATTTTTTTTATCACGTAGTTAGAAAGTCCATATATATCTTCACTACGGGAGGAACTAAGTTGAGAGATTACTGTTCTTACCGTTTTAGAGCCTACCAATTTCCACTTAAAACGATCATTTGCATTTATAGGTTTGACAAAATTATGTAATAAGGCTGAAGAAGTGATACTTCCAGGTTGCTCATAGTTTAAACCCAAATCAAGAGACACATTTACAAAGCAATTGTTTAGAGCATCAGCGGAGATATTAATTTCTGACTTTGATTTACCTTTTCCTGTTTCATTTTTAAATACCATCCAGGCAGCCTTACAAGTATGTTTAGAATTTAATATTATATCGCTATTATTGACTAATTATTGATCACTATTATTTATTATTATTTATAAATAATTTATAAATTTATAAATAATTTATTATTATTGATCGCTATTATTATTAATTTTACCATCCTGAATTGATTTAGTAATTGTTTAGTTTATCCTTTGTTTCATTAATTTCCTAGTTTACTACCCCCTTTCCCTTATACATGCTTCAATACAGTAATAGATATAGCAAAATAATACGTTTTAAAAAAATCTTTATGTGTGTACATTGTAGTGTACAACTCAAAAAAGGTGCAAATTTCACTCCAGACCTATATGTGTACATTTAAGTGTAATCACCACACAATACATTATAACTCCGAAATTATTGAAGCTATACTTCTTTGCCCGTTGTAATCGGGATGGGGTGTCGGTCGAGAAACCGCGTCCCCCGTTAGGAGTGAAATCCGGAAAGTGCCTTTTTATACCTTTCTTCGTATATACGTATACTTTCCTATACTTCAAAACGTCGGATTGATTTGAAACTTTGCACACTTATCAAGGACCGATGACAATGCAATATTAATTATGTAGGGTGTAGTAAGTGAGCACTGATCACGGTCCCCAGAACACGACGTGATTTTCACCCCCTTCAAAACATCTGATTGATTTGAAACTTTGCACACTTATCAAGGACCGATGACAATGCAATTTTAATTTTTTTGGGTGTAGTAAGTGAGCACTGATCATGGACCCCTGAACACGTTTTCGGCAGTCATTAAAAATTTTATACGCAGGGTGATTCACGACGATATACAGAAACTTCGGGAGCTCATTCATTTTGTTGGGTGTAGTAAGTGAGCACTGATCATGGTCCCCAGACTAACTGTGACCAACCAAACAGGTGCAACGATAGTATTCATAAGTGTATGTAACAAAGAAGGAAAAATGGGATATTAATTTTAAAATATGCCTTCTGTGTTAGTTAGTGTTTTTATAAAATAATAGGCTATCATCTACAAAATAGTAGGGCTACTCTAAGTTAAGGCTAGTTTTCCCCAAAATATATTAAATCAATAGTAGGTCTACCTGTCTATACCATTGGATGACCAAAGAAGTATAACTTCCACCGTCTGGTCCGAAGCAGACCCAAATAAAAGAAAAAAAATCACTTTGGAGTATTTCTCGTATTATTTTGAGTTTAATTACTCAAAAAAAGACTTGGGATTTTGGGTAAGTTCTGATGGTTTTGCTTGGGCAAGTAAAACTTTTCAGTATAAGGTCTGGGAATCAGAGTGTTGATCGTGTAAATAATTTGTCAATCTCTAGAGATTGGTTTCACGTTGGGCATATAATACTGAAACTTACGTTCAGACCCAGTTCAAGTTAATTTTGGTGTTGAACGCTGATTGAAACAAGCGGTTCTAAAACATTTCAGGGAATGTTATCAAAACAGAGAAAAATAAACGGTACCAGATAACTGCCACTTACTTTCTCCCAGTTGAAACTGTATACCTTCCCAAGAGTAGCATAGGAGGTGGTTATTTAGAATTCTTTCATAGTACACCTCTAGGGCCTATAAGCAATATGTGTACCAAATTCCACGTTCTTAGGCCATATCGTTTTTGAGATATAAAACAACAAATATTCATGGTTTTAGGGGTTTTTTCAACCCTTTAATGCGAAATATTTTAAAATCCTTTCTAAGTACCAGGAACTGGCACCTACTTTCTCACAAACATATTTAAATTATTAAACAGATTCACTGTGATTCATCATTGTATTAAGGTAGGAGGGGGGGGGGGGGCACATTAAAGTAGGAGAGTAACTAATAAATATTATTATTATTAAAACTATTCGATCGATTTCCAACAAATTTGTACCAAACATGTCAATTAGGCCTTTATAGATGCGCGAAAAAAGGTTTTAAAAATGTTGAATAAACCCCTTTTTGGACAAAACCCCCCAAAAATCTGTTTTTATTAGTATTATTACCTAAACGAGAATTTTTAGAATGGTGCGGTTTTTTGCATATGGTAGGGTACATTAAGGGCTACAAATAAGCCAAAATTTATCGAAATCGTTAGAGCCGTTTTTGAAAAATTTAGATTTTTCTAGTTTTTTTGGCCATTTTTGGGGGTAAAACCCATTAAAAATCAAAAATTTGAAAAAATTAAAAAATGGAGATATTCTAGAACTACACCTAGGCATACACATACCAAATTTCATCAAAATCGGATCATTGGTGTTTTCTCCAGCTCTGTACACATCCTAACAGACACACGGACAGACATCACCAAAAAAACACTTTTTGGGGTTCTGGGAGCACCAAAACAAATAATTCCACTAAAAATATTTTTGGGTTCAGTGAGTACCAACACAGATTATTCCACTAAAAATTCAATTTCGAAAATTTGGACGAAAACAATACTTTCCCCATATTGTTTATATATATATATATACTTCCCCCACTAAGTATATGGGGAGAAATTAATAGGTTACTAGCAGAATAATGATTCAAATGTACAAGTAACGCTTTGAAACGCGGAACAAAACATCCCTGTACAACATTTTAATAGCATTAAATTCCAGATTAGATCCCGGCTGATAACTATAAGCAAATGTTTTATTTGACGGTTTGAATTTTGTTCAGGTAAGTACAGAAACGAGTTCGTGAGGACCTTTGGATGGTGTCTGAGGAAGAACTCCAGAAGACAGGCTGCAGCCAGAATACGAGGACGTGCCTCTAGTACGTACACTTGCCACTTTACCGTCGCCGGTAGTCTGACCGTTCCCAGAACAGAGATCATGCCTCTCAGCCCGGCGTCACTGGCGGATGTTGACTGACATTTGCCTTCTCTGTCTTAATGGTATGGAAAATACTTTGTTCAGATGATCGAATAGTTATTATTTTATAATTAAACTAGCTGACCCGGCAATGCTTTGCTATTGCTTAATTTGAAACTTTGAAAGCCTGTAATTCGTATCCCTGAGGGCCGATGTAAATTATAATGGGATTCTGCTCATTGCTTGATTTTCCTAACCTAAAATTATATTCATTTTTTGATCCAAATCAGTTGTTGATCAAAATCAGCTGTTTTAAGCTTTTCATACGAACAGCTATTTTTTGTGCCCCTGATAAAATCAAAAGAAATCTTTCTTCTTCTTCCTTAAGATTGACCTTCCATAAGATTAACATTGAAACTTTGAGGGCCACTGGGGCGTAGCCCTAATGTCCTAGGACTTCGGTAAATGGCCTAAAACCTTCCCAGGGTTAACCTGTGTTACTATGCAAAGTTTCAAAGCAATAGGATGGTCGGTTTGGTAACGCATAAAGGACAAACATACAAACGTACAAACAGACGGACATACATTGCATTTTATATATTAGATGATATCATGGAATAACAGAGGAAGCATCTGACTGTAGGCAAACCATGACATTCCTAAGTTGCAAACTAAAGAGAAGACTTTGCATAGTTTCGCTAGGTTATTAATATTGTGTTTCTTTTACTGCTTTAAATAATAATAAAAAATATTTATTGTCAAATTGCATTTGTTTTCACTATATTATAAATATTATTTTATTATTGAAATACTAATACAAGGTTTTTAGTGAACTAACTTTTTCGCGTAACTTATAACAAAAACTAAAAAAAAAAAACTGGAAAGTATTATATTGTATTTTATATAATCACTAGCTGGAACGATCCGGCTTTGCATGGATAGACAAATCAAATTAAATGTATATTAACAAAAAAAATATATCAATAAATATATTACTTAGGCCTACTATGTATTTCTTATTGGGATTTTTAGTAACTTTGACCCCCCGTAAAATTTCGAATTTTTTTAAAACCTTTCTTAGCGAGCACCTACGCCCCAAGAGGAAGCTACATACCAAATTTCATACCAATCCGATCTTTGGTTTTTTTTTGTAACTTTGACCCCCCAAACCCCACTAAAATTTTGAATTTTTTAAAAACCTTTCTGAGCGAACACCTAGGACCCTAACTGACACTATATACCAAATTTAATTCCAATCCGTTTGGTGGTTTTAGAGATTTCGTGATGAGTGAGTTGTATTTATCCAAAATTGTTTTAAATATAATTCTGGAGGGGGCCACCCTTATCAACTAGGGGTATGCAAAACAGCCTACAACCAATTCTCAGACCTACCAAATACAATATAGAGCACCTAGGGCCCTAGAGAAAGCTACCTAAGAAATTTCATTATAATCCGTTCGGTGTTTTTTTTTTTTACTAACTTTGGCCCCCCCCCCCCCCCCTCCCAAAAACCACAAAATTTCTAATTTTTTGAAAATCTTTCTTAGCGAGCACCTAAATATTCCTAAAATTTACGAAACTGGAATAGATTGAAATTAGTTCGTGGGTCCGGTACTCCTAAAATCGAGAAACAAATTGATAAGTCAAGTGGCTCTAGATCGTGTCATTTTTAAGAAAACAAGCTGAGACTCAGTATAAATGTTTAAAATTTATATTTTAACCCCTATGTCAAGTTTCAATTCGATATATTAAAATTTGGCCAATTTAGAATGAGCCAACGCTTCAAATATGAATAAGATGTCCCCTTTTAGTGATTTCCAAAGTTGCAAAATACTTTATATATTTTTATATATAATATATTATTTGTGACTCACGTTCGTACGTACGTATACATGTAAGGACGTACACTCGCTTTTATATAGGAGTTGATGGTTATAAATGGATTAATGAGTATTCATTTTATTGTACTATATTCTGCTTACGTTCTTATCGTTTGCACTACGTATGTTGCATAATTATGTAACAATTCAAATAATTATTGTTTACTGCATAAATACTATTTGTATACCGAATGAGAATAAAGGCCAGTCGGTAAGGGTAATTTTAGACCAAAAGTTCCAGTAATTTACAATACGGCTGATTTTTTTTTTATGAGTACATTAAAGTATGTAGATTAACAAGCAAAAAGTTTACCAGTCTATCGATTTCCCAAAGTCGAAAAAAAACGATTATCATTTTTTTTTTCGATTATCCTTAATATTTTGAGCTGGGATCAAGATAGAGAAAAATAAAAAATACCACCGTGTAGGGGAAGTATTTTTCAACAAAAAAGGTCATATGTATTTATTTCGTCCGAGCAATTGTTTGTCTGTAAAAAATTCGATAATGCAGGTATGTATTTTGCAGAAGGGGAAATCACTAATAGGGGACATCTTATTCATATATGAAGCGTTAGCTCATTCTAAATTGGCCAAATTTTAATATATCGAATTGAAACTTGACATAGGAGTTAAAATATATATTTTAAACATTTATTATGAGTCTCAGCTTGTTATCTTTAAAATGACCTGATCTAGGAGTCGATTTCGATTATCGATTTTAGGAGTACCGGACCCACGAACTAATTTCAATCTATTCCAGTTTCGTCAATTTTTGGAATATCAACATCAAATTTGTTTTACAAGTTGAGTACACCAGTATAAATATTCTTAGTAAGTATGAACGATTTTTTTCATGTTATTTTTAAAAACGAGGCGCTTGAAAATAGTCTTTTGTTTTACCTATCTCGTTTTAACTATAACACCTTTGGATTCAGCGACTCCATTTTCGACATTTTTGAACATATCGATTAAAAAATTGGTACAGAAGTTAAAAACACAATTTTTTTTTTGCTATACTTATTTTAAAAACGATATTTAAAAAATTGACTAATCTGCAGCCGATTAACTCAAGCGTTTGGATGAAAAATCTAGAAAGGTCTTGATTGATAAGTCAAGCGGCTCTAGATCGGGACATTTTAAAGATAACAAGCTGAGACTCATTATAAATGTTTAAAATATATATTTGAACTCCTATGTCAAGTTTCAATTCGATATATTAAAATTTGGCCAATTTAGAATGAGCTAACGCTTCATATATGAATAAGATGTAACCTTTTAGTGATTTCCCCAGTTGCAAAATACTTACCTGCATTATCGATTTTTTCCAGACAAACCATTGCTCGGAGGAAAGAAATACATATGACCTTTCTTGTTGAAAAATACCTTTCCTACACGGTGGTATTTTGTATTTTTCTCTATCTTGATCCCAGCTCAAAATATTAAGGATAATCGAAAAAAAAAATGATAATCGATTTTTTTTTGACTTTGGGAAATCGATAGACTGGTAAACTTTTTGCTTGTTAATCTACATACTTTAATGTACTAAAAAAAATCAGCCGTATTGTAAATTACTGGAACTTTTGGTCTAAAATTACCCTTACCGACTGTGGTATTCCTTAGTTTTCTCTATCTGCATCCCAGCTCGAAATATTAGGATAATCGAGAAAAAAAATTATAATCGATTTTTTTTTACTTTGGAAAATCGATAGACTGGTAAACTTTTTTTTATGTTAATCTACATACTTTAAGGTACTTATAAAAAAAAAATCAGCCTTATTGCAAATTACTGGTAGTTATAACCTACACCGACTGCTTAAATACTTGGTTTAGTATATTCTGTTTGTGTGATTTGTTTATAATATACTGGATGTAGAGAGATGAAAACCTTGATGATGGACTGAAAATTCCGAAACGTGTAAGTGGTATAACAAAAAAGTCACATGACGGTATATGAATGTAAAGTAACTTATTGTTATTAAATTATGTGTGTGTTGCTTTTTGGAACGAAGTTCCTAAACGCAGGTTGCGGTAGGAGTTAACAAATAGAAAATGTAATGCGTAACGAAAAAAGGTGTTAGTAATTCGTTGCTATGGCAATTTCAAATATAAAATACGAGTAACGAAAAAGCGTTGTCAAATTGGTTGCTATGGCAATGAATGTAAATACATTCAAGTAACGAGTGTTTTGGTTCATCAATTTAAATTAAGAGACGATCTGTTCCGTCCGGCTTAGTTCAGACATTATTGTCAAATGCTGAAAAACATTCAATAAACATAAAATGTTGGTTCATCAGTCTATGGCTAACCTAAAATTGTCGCGTCTATATTTAATTTATTTTACCTGCCCGGCAACATGCATACGATAATTTTAGGTTAGGCCTAGAATGTAATTTTAAGTCCAGGCCTAACCTAAAATTATCGCATGTATGTTGCCGTTAAGACAGGTAAAATAAATTAAACATACACACAATAATTTTAGGTTAGGCCTAGACTGGTGAACCAACATTTTATGTTTGTTGAATGTATTTACAATGAATGGACATTTAACCGTGTTTGCCATCTTAGCTTTGACGTTATATTTAATTCTACACCTTTATTATAATAACATTAAACGGATGGAAACAGTAATTATTTGTAAAAAAAAACAAACTAATAATAAACGGCAATTGAAAGATTAAAATTATGTGTGTAAATCGCCGTTAAGGCTGGTAAAAGATTGAAGAAAAGGCGTGAACTTCGTTCCTGACGGGGGTCCCACGACCGCACACATTTACTTTTTTTTCATCTGTTTACTTAGTTTTAATTCTTTTATCCACTATGTGTTTTATAAATGTATTTTATAAGCATTTTATAATTGTAATATAAATAAAATAAATTTGTCAGGATTAATAACTTGAAAAATTTAGCTAAATAATTATTGATTTAAAACATATTACTTTATAAATAAAAAAACAGAACACAGTTTCTCATAAAAAACGTTTAATACTTAAAACGCGTTTCGATGACAAGGTCATCATCAGTTATTAATCCTGACAGTTATGAGTTTGTAACAATCACTGATGATAATGACCTGTTCATCGAAACGAGTTTGAAGTATTAAACGTTTTTTATGAGAAACTGTGTTCTGTTTTTTATTTATATAGTGTTATTTCTCATAAGTCCAGTTCAAGTTTAAATTTTGTAAAACATATTAGTTTTTACTTACAAAAATGAAAGTAAACAAAGTTGAAAATGAAAGTAAACAAAGTTAAAAATGAAAGGAAACAAAGTTAGAAATGAAAGTAAACAAAGTTAAAAATGAAACTAAACAAAGTTAGAAATGAAAGTAAATAAAGTTAAAAATGAAAGTAAACAAAGTTAGAAATGAAAGTAAACAAAGTTAAAAATGAAACTAAACAAAGTTAGAAATGAAAGTAAACAAAGTTAAAAATGAAAGTAAACAAAGTTAAAAATGAAAGAAAACAAAGTTAGAAATGAAAGTAAACAAAGTTAAAAATGAAAGTAAACAAAGTTAAAAATAAAAGTAAACAAAAGTAAAAATGGAAATAAACAAAGTTAAAAATGTAAACTTCCAAATCATCCTCTATGTTACCCATCCTGTAACTAAAGAAATAAACTACGCCTATTACATTCATTAATTGTGAAGAGTTATCTCCAATATTTTATAAAAATCTCTGCAGTGTATTTCATCTAGGCAAGGTCAGTAATGTATAAAGTTTTACGGACAAATGATTTCTTTGTTGCAGGTATTAAGTCGCATCGCAGTTGTTAATCACAACAACATCCATCTATTTTTTTGTATATGTATCATGATGTAAAGTTTTAACAGTGTCAAATAAATTATATTTCTTGTTGATGTTTGTGTTGTTACTTTCCTACCTTGTCGGTTTATGTTTATGGTGCGTTTTAAAAACCACACCGCTTAAACATCAGCTACAGTTAATAGCAACTACATTACAATAAATATTAGTAATTAAAGCATAATCAACTTGCTGGGACATTTTAGTAAACAGAATGTAGAAAACGTTTGGCACCTGTTTAATATTTAGTATACAAACAAAATTTCAAGGTAGATATGATTGAGGAACCTACTCAATGTAAAAATACTATTTTATTAAGATTTAAAAAAATATATCCGCCATCTTGGATCCGACATTTTGAATGTAAATTAGATTTTTTTTTAAATGGTTAGGTGGTCATGTGATACATTATTTCGATTTAGAATTTCAAGAGAAAACCAACGGTGAAATTTGTACATCAACAAGCGATTAAAAATGGCGGCCAAAAAACAACAAAATCGTTTTTTCCGATTTTGCCCCATTTTGCTGTACTATTAAAAAAAATTCTTCTTCTTTTTGGATTCAAAATTAAATAAGCTTTCAGACGATATGCCAAACAACTGTATTTGGTTGAACCACTCGAAATCATATTTTGGCTGTAACTCAAAATGTTTAATTACTCCCAAATATCGTTGTGTGGCATATAGTTTGAAAGCTTATTTAATTCTAAATCCAAAAATAATAATAATTAATACTAAAAAAAGTTCATCAAAATGGGGCAAAATCGGAAAAAACGTTTTTTTTGTTTTTTTTGGCCGCCATTTTTAATCGGTTAAAGATATGGATGTGCGAATTTCACAGTTGGGTTTCTCTTGAAATTCTACATTGAAATGATGTATCACGTGACCACCTTCCTATTAAAAAAAAAACAAATTTACATTCAAAATGGCGGATCCAAGATAGTGGATAGTTAAAAAAAATCTTAATAAAATATAATTTTTAAAAAGAATAAGTTCCTCAATCACACCCACCTTCAAATTTTGTTTATATACAAAATATTAAACCGGTGCTAGACTTTTTCTACACCCTGTATATTACATATACCCGTTGCTTCGCTCGCAGAAATGAATGAAAGGAATATCGCACACTAGAAGTAATTCAAATAGTTCGACCACGAAGCTGAAACACTGACGTGATTTGAGCGAATTTCCCAAACTAAGCTTTTATGTTTTAGGGTTTCAACCGTTTGCAAAAATGGTCTACTCACGTAGACGTTGAAAAACTGCCTGTGTACGAAATGTATAGGTAGAATTTGTTTGCACCTCGACCTGGGATTCACTACGCTCGCAGTGGTCAAACTTGCTTCACGAGTTTTCATCCCGGCCGTGCGTCGGCTTCGTAAAAGCTGCCCCACGGTAAATTCCCCACGTGGATTTGACCCGAGTGCTTTTACGGCAAACTATACCGAATATTGTATGGAAAAGGGAGCTCCATAGTAAATCATTAGGAAGTACGTTTAATGTTGGAACAGCAATCAGCTGTTTGCTAAAAAAAAAACAGCTGACTTCAAAATTTGAAACAATTATTTCTATTTCTAACTTTTAGGTGAGCTTTGTTGTAGACCTGAGCATTGCTGATTTTTTAAACCTTTATTGTGGCTTATGATACCCCATATATAAAACACATTTATATGCAATTACCAAAAATGTGTTCTGGGGACCTTACTCGGTGCACATTGACCACTCCTGGCCTTAGGTCTCGCCATTAGAGTCTCTGCAATAGGTTATATTTCCTATGGAAGTTTGCTAATAAACAATGTTAATCACACCAAACCATTTAATATGACAATACTGTAGTCTATAGATTATTGTTTGTCTATCACTATAAAGTGTAGACCTACATAAAGTGCACGGTATTTGAAATTCAAATCAGTTTTGAATATTCGATTATCCATTCAGTGCAATATAAATACTACATTAGTTGCAATTTGGCACAAAACACATTTAGATGATATTGAAATCGATTAAACATTGATTGATACAGCCATTTGTCTCGCGGACTATTCATTCTCGAATTATTGAAAAATATTAATTTCGTGTTTTGAAATAATATGTTGTTGGTTTTGTTGTTGAATTTACGAATAGCCTACAGGTCAAATGTCTGAATCTATTCTAAAAATAAATCCTTATATTATTCGCTTATTCATTTTCGATTCAGCATAAAAGTACTATTATACGAAATGAGGAGACCCCTGGGTGCTCCGCACGCCAACCCCGTTGGAACCTTCTATTGTACGTTTACAGTTTAGTTGATGGCACGGGCAGGCATTGTCTATACTATTGATACGGAGATCTTACGCTAGTAGCCCGCATGAAAACATCGATCTCATAAAACTCCTTTAAACTAGTTATTAGGAATATGTTTCCCTTGGTAATGTTTTTTATTGATATATAGAACATTAATACAAAGTAAAAACATAGTTGTTTTGTTTACATTTATTTTAATGTAAGAACTGTGTTTTTTTTTTTTTTTTGAAGTGATAACTTCTATTGGCCCGTTGGGCACTTTCGACTTGGCTATGTTTTCGAAATCTCGCGTCACGCCAGATTTCTCGCGAGATCTTGCATCACGCCAGATTTCCCGCGAGATCTCGCGTCACGCCAGATTTCTCGCGAGATCTTGCATCACGCCAGATTTCCCGCGAGATCTCGCATCACGCCAGATTTCTCGCGAGATCTCGCGTCACGCTTTTGTTTCGACACAAGTCAGATCGTGGAGAGGGAATATTATTAATACATTATTTACATTTATTAGCATAACAATCAAATTAACACATACTAATTAGTTAATATAATATAACAGCTGATTTCGCCCATCATCTGTAATTCTTAAACAAAACCCAGCGTAGATTATATTTTGGGGTTATGTTTACAACTTCAACCATTAAAATTTCTTGTGATGTTAATTTTCTTATATATTAGTTATACAACTAATGTAGGCTTCTATAACTGTAAGTTATATGGGCTTCTACACGTTATAAGATTTGCTTTGGGGTTATAAACTGTATATAAAACTAACCTTTGATCATCAATATATTCGTTTATACAAATTTAAAGAAGGATAGGCCTACCTACTGTTTAACTTCGCAAACATTCGTACATCTTTGTATAACATATTTGATTATTAATTTCTTTACTGTAATATTAACAACTTCTAAATCATTTGATCTATCAATATGAAATAAAAGATAACTAAAAGATAATATTTTTACCTTTCTTTAAATATATAATAACGGATATAAATAAACAATTTGAACAAATAGGCCTACAGTTTTATAATTCTTATAATTGTACACATTTACCGAATTAAAAATCCCCGTAGTCATAGAAGTTATCACTTCCAACGTGTGGTCTTAAGCATACAAAGTTAATTTTTTGTTTTTAGGAAAGTAAACGATTGAATATTGTACAGCAATAAGTGAATAATAATATAAAAACTTTAGAAAAAATCTTTAAATTCAAAATTTGTTATCAAAATGAATTAAGGATTGAGAAAAATAAGCACTAACTTTAGTTTACAGAAAACATCAAAGCATTATTGGTATTATACTATATTATATCATGACCAAAATTTTTGATGTATAGCTAAGTACTGCAGTAATTATTTAGAGAGTATATTATTTTATTTGGGAGAATATATTTGCTTTCAGAAAACAATTTATTAGAATTGAAATAATACAGCAATACACGTTAGAATAAAACTAATGTTATGTTAGTTTTTGTAGTTTAAACTTCATAACGGGGTTTACTTAAACATGAGGAACGTTACTGAAATGAAGAAATTTGGACCTTGAATTAAACACTGAGACAAGAATATTCATAATTCAATGTGGTAGTGAATAGTAGCCGATGTAGTTAGGTCAGGTAGTAGCACGGCAAGAATCCATAAGGCCTATGCTATCAACTAAACTGTAAACGGACAGTACACATATTATTATGTTATGTTTTCTTTAAAAAAATTTGTAGGATTAATAATAACATCAAAGCTAATATCGTAAATAATGTTAAATCAAATTATTTTCTATATTTTTAAGAGCAGTTATAATAAATGTTAAAAGAACCAGCAAGGTTCAGGTCTACACTTTAATAAAAACCTAAAATAAAAGTTAGAAATACAATTAATTGCTTCAAAGTTTGAAATCAGATCTCAATGGAAATACTAGAGCAAAACAGTTGAATACTTTACCAACAATAAACGTAATTATTTATTATTTAGTATGGCGCTCCCATTGCTCTAAAATATTTAGTATAGTGTGTGTTGTTTTTACTTCAAAAGTTGGCGTTGTTCACAAAAATCCATCTTAAAAGTTAGAAATACAATAATTGTTTTAAGTTTGAAATCGGCTATAAATAAATATTGAGCTTGACTTGTGGGAAGATATACTTGATAGAATAAACTTAGAACACAAAATCTCACAACTAATACGTTTATTAACTCAAACGCGTTTCAAAGACAAAGTCGCCATCTTCAGTGAAGCACGAGCTACAATAGTCAAACTATAACTCACTATAGTTATAAAATCTTTAGTCGGAAAAATAAAGAAAACATAACATGATTATGTGTATAGAAGGTTCCAAGGGGTTTATATATATATATATATATAAAAAAAAAAATCCAAATACCACTGACTGACTCATCACGAAATCTCAAAAACCACCGAACGGATTGGAATGAAATTTGGTATGTAGCTTCCTCTAGGTGCTCGCTAAGAAATAATTTTTAAAAAATTTAGGGGGTTCTTGGGGCTATCAAAGTTACTAAAAATCCCCATATTAACTACATAGTGTAGTATATTTATTGATACATATTTTTTGTTAATATACATTTAACTTTGATTTGTTTCTCCGTGCAAAGCCGGATCGGGCTAGTATTCTATACAGTCCAAACAGGAAGAACTTACAACATAGGTTTAATGAAATTCTGGAGAAAAAATAATACCGACCGCAATAAGTCCAATTTGACACGCCTTTTTTCGAAAGCAATTCCAACACATATTTAGAAACTAACCTAGAACTATTGCATTAAGTATATGCAAAAAGGGAAATATATGAATGCTATCGTGCTACGTGAAATTTAGAAAGCCATCCAATATAATATACATGTCCATGTGAACGACTAAGTCAATTTCTCCTCGAATAATTTCTCACTATCCTATTACTTTAAATGAGCAATTCTTTTATCTATCTTTGTATCTGTTGCGGATCTCGAAAACGGCTCTAACGAATTCAAAGAAATTTTTTATTTAGGTGTAGTTTTGATTTTTAAGTACACCCATATAGTTGTATTTCGAGTAAAAACGCAATTTTTGAGAAAATCTAATTTAAAAGTTGAAAAATTTTAACATAGGGTCTTATGGGTTGCCATGTTGGTTACAAAATAACAACGAAATAGTAAATAAAGCGATCAAAACAGCTGTTTATTAACAAGTCAACTGTTTATTTATCAAGCTGTTTACTTGTTATACTGTTTTATCAGCTGTTCATTGGATAGTTTTTAATTACTGT
>JAGFPH010001953.1:180712-192439 GCA_018207615.1 Philaenus spumarius
AAGGTGCGGGAAGCATAGGCAATAGGTTGACGAGAACCGTCAATTTCCTGGAGTAGGACTGCTCCTAAAGCGCACGAACTTGCGTCCGTGTGAAGGACAAAAGGTTTGTCAAAGTTTGCCATACGAAGAACAGGAGGTTGTATGATGGCGTTTTTTAGATGTTCAAAAGCAATGTCTTGCTCTTTGTTCCAAAGAAACTTTTGTCCTTTCCGCCTGAGCAGATTTAGAGGAGCGGCGTGTTCAGCGAAGCTAGGAATAAATTTAGAAAAAAAAATAACCATTCCAATAAAGCGTGACACTGCCTTTGGATTGGTGGGTCTAGGAAAGGTTCTGATGGCCTTGGTTCTATCGGGGTCAATTTCCACGCCTATGGCTGAAACTAGGTGACCAAGGAAACTTATCTCTTTTACAGCAAAACTAACCTTATCGGGATTAACCGTAAGTTTCGCCTGTCGCAATCGAGAAAGGACTTCGTGCAGATGATTAACATGCTCATCCCAAGTTTCCGAATAGATGACTAGGTCATCGAGGTAATTGAAAACGAATTTGAACTTGATATCTGAGAAAACTTGGTCAAGAAGTCTGGTCAAAACTTGAGCACCAGTACAGAGTCCAAATGGGACTCTTGTAAACTGATAGAGCAACCAGGGAGTACAAAAACTTGTGAGATGCTTGGAACTCTCAGTGAGTGGAATTTGATGGTAGGCAGAATTTAAGTCAAACACAGTGAAATACTTGGCTCCCACAAACCAATTGAAACACTGGTGTAGATTCGGAAGGGGTACAGCTTCGATTACGATATGCTGGTTAAGTTTACGGTAATCGATAACCATCCTGGGTTTCTTCTCAGGATGTTGAACAAGAAAAGCCGGAGAGGAGTAATTTGAAATGCTTTTTTCTACCACTCCCTTTTCCACAAGGTCTCTGATGTGCTCCCTCAAAAATTGCATTTTCGGAGGTGCCAGTTGATAGGGTTGACTCTTCACAGGTATGTTGTCTTTCAATTCTATTTTATATTTGATTAGGTCTGTGAGGCCTAATTCAGTAGTGAGGACATCAGGAAATTTTTGTATTAAATCTGAAAACACCTTTTGACCTTCGTCATTAAGATGACCCAGCGGGTTTTCAGAGACCGGAGTAGCAGAGGATAAGCTTAGAGTAGGAGGTGCCTTTTTTGAAAATTAATTAATTTGAAATGTATAGCCTTACAAAAATTAAAAGTGAAGGTGCCTTCGAAAAGATTCAACACGAGTCGACTTTTAAGAAAAAAATCGGACCCTAAAATTAAAGGACACGATAGCTGAGGTGCCACTAAAATTTCAAAATTCCAGCTACAGTGTTCAACTTTCAACTGAACTTGACAGGCTACATTGATAGCTAACCTCTCTCCGTTGGCAGTGAGGCACTCCGATTTTACCTCTTTAACGGACTTTATTGAGTTTAAAGACTTTAATTTTTCAAAAAGGTCTGCTGACATTATGCTTCTTACTGACCCTGAATCTAATAAGGCATTAGATTTAAAATTTTTGATGTTAACCTCCACGAGAGGTAACATTTTGTTGAAACACTTATACGTTTTCCTGGTAAGTGAATTGTTTGCCAAGGGAGAGAAGCGAGCAATCCTGCTCCTGCGCTGGGCAAAAGAAGGACACTCCCAGTTATAGTGACCAGTTGATTTACAACAGAGGCACGTGGGCCTTAAATAAAACGGGGTACTCATTTCTGGTCTAGCACCAGATGACTTATGAAACCTATCTAGAGCTGGAAACTCTTTATTACATTTTAAATTGTGAGTTGTAAGTTTCGAAGGTGCGGAGTTTACGGTTTGTTTATGTCTTGGTCTGTAAGGTGTTGAATGTTGTTGTTTTTTTTTATAAAAGGACTGGTAAAAAGGAATATGGCAGTAGTCGGTTTTGGCCTTTGGGGCACGTAGAGAGAAACTGGCTATTTCTCGCCCCTTGAATCGTTTTTTTGTTGAAAAGAAAATCTATTGTTGTATTGGTTGTGTGGATGGTGTGTTTGTCTGTGTTGTGTAGAGTTGGGCACATAATTTGTCCAAGTCATTAAAATTAGAAGGTTTGCTGGCAAACACCAGACAACTCCTGACTTCCGGTGAGAGGGCATCTATAATTACTTCTATAATCTCTGCCGGATTTTTATTTATTAGAAGCACCTGGGCAGCTTCCTTTATCTCACTCACAAACTGGTGCAGAGTCTCATTATGCCCCTGGGGGCGATAAAAGAGGTCCTGCTCCAGAGTGCGGCGTCTTTTCGCAGGTACAAATAAGTTGAGCGCCTCTTTATGAAAATCAGGGAAGTTGCTGTGTCGCAGCAAACATGAACTGAGTGGTTCCTGAGCATAAGGCAGAAGGACAGTTATTATATTCCGATTCAAATCAGGATAAGTTCGACATAAATTTAAACAGATTTTAATAAACTTAATAATAAGCTTTTCCAGATCAAACCCGTCCGTTATTGGTAAGGTACATAAAAGTTTTTCCGCTGGATGCTTCAGCTTCCCATAGGAAAACCGAGGAGATGAAAGCTGCTGAGCTTCACCTAATGAATTTGACAACCCATTATTCTCAGCAAACAGATTTCTTTTGGACACAAAAACAGAATTTAAATGATCGGGTGCAACGTCACTCACGATTGGCAAAGTCGAGACGGCAGGTAGGCGTGATAAATTTGTTTCAGAAATTGTATTATTTCTTAAGCTTTGAAACTTTAATTTGATACTTTGGAAATCAGTTATAATTTGGTTGCATTCCACATTGCAATCAGTTGTAGTGAGATTTAAATTGTTTAAAACATTTAGCAAAAAGCTTAATCTTTGCTCAAACAGGTTTAACCTGGCAGCTAATTTTTCCAATTTAGAAGGTTGATTAGAATCTAAATTATCCAACTCATCACTCAAATCATCAAATGAGTAACGAGCCAACTCCAAGTGCTCTGGTAAATTTTCTTTACTTATGGTTTCTACGAGCTGCTCTGAACCTGCCTGAAGCAGACTCCTTAGAGCAGTCCGCATAGCCCTGACAGTCTCGACTCGGCCTCCGCGAGTAACCACCTCAAAAGCGAGTTCAGATTTTCTAAGATAATCAATTACTCTCGTTAAATCACCCATGTTGAATATGAAATTAATTATTACAAAAGATGAAATGTTTGCAAATAACAAAATTGTAAAACAAGGTGTTGTTAAAAAAAAATAAAAGGTGCGTAATTACAAGGCAGAAATCAAGTGAGCAAGGAAATTTTTGATTTTATTTATTTAAGGAAAACCTTTTTTTTTGTTTTCCCTGCTTATTCAAGTTGACTGCTCCGAAAGTTAAATACAAACAAGTCAATAAACAAAAAACTAAAATTTCATTTAAAAAAATTTGTGTTGGTTTTGAGATATGCTGGTTAGGAAAATTTTGTGTTTAGGTATTTGACGGACAAGGTAGATGTGAAAAAAGTAAATTGCGCAACCAATTAACTTACCAAAAAAATTGTTAATCAATATACCAAAGCAAACAAAACAGCTGCTCCTATATGAAGCTGATCTGGTAAGAAAATTTAATATTGGAAAGAAACCACGCTAAACTGCTACCAAAAACATATGCCGTCTTTAACTATTAACAAATCGGAAGCTGAACTGGACCTTGAATAGACGACACAGTATTATGAATTAACCTACCCCAAAAAAAAAAATTAAACAGAGATAACCTTACCTTGATCTGCTAAAAATCTGCTGTAATAAGTCTTATTCATCCATTTACAAAAAGGTAACTTATTTAATACAAATTATGTACACAGAATTCAGTTAAATGGTTTATTCAAAAAAACAAATAGTTTGTCATTAACAAAAAAATTGATATGCCCTTATGTATTCAAAAAAAGATTAATTTATACGCCCTTAGATAAAATTAAACAAATAATTAATTAACCCCCACTGAAAAGAACAACTAAAACCCTCCCCTTTTTCTGAATTAAATTTATAAGTTATTTTAACAAAAGATTACAAGATAACATTTAGACAAAAAAAACAATTATTCATATACAGTAAAGTTTTACTATATAGCTTATAATATAACGTATACGCTTAACAAAGGAAAGAGTTATTATACCTAATTTTGGTATACCTGCTTAGGAATACGGTTGATCAACCAACATGTTTATTTTAAAAGAAAATTTTGGAAAAATAAACAAATAAAAAAAAAAAAGACTAAACTGAAAATTAATTAGTTTGTGACGTCACCTTTAAATAGAATAAATTTTGAAGAATCCCTGAGGGATTGTAAGTGCCGAAAAGTAGCTAGCTGCGCACCAACCTTATATTTAAATAACTTAACCTAGACAAAAATTTAATAAATATACATTACAATCACAAGAAACACTCTGTAGAAACAACCTCTAAAATTTTTATGCAGGTTTGCACATATTAATAAAAAAAAAGGTTTGTAGTTTTGTAGCTGGTGAATAAAATGTTTATGTAGACTGGTAATAAAGTTTGTAATTCACAACAATTCAAAATTAAAAATGATTATCCATAAGCATGTTTTCTATTCTTTTTTTTTATATAAGTTGACTGTCGAATACTTTAAGTAGATGGTGAAAAAGGTTTAACCTAATGGTTGAAAAGGTTTAACCTGATGTAGAAAAGTTTAGCCAGAAGTAGAAAAGTTTAGCCAGAAGTAGAAAAGTTTAGCCAGAAGTAGAACCCAGTTAAACTGTAGAACAGACCAAACACAGTCAAAATTACTGATCTGACATTATGCAGAAAAAACATGTTTAAAATGGTGCTGCATAATGCTTGTTACAGTTTGTCAAAAACATTACAGTTGGAACATGCTTGATAGTAATAGCAGAATGCTTTAAAGTTTATAGTTATTTCCAAACTGATTTTAAAATAAGTTAACGACACAACTGTCCATTAAACATATGGTTTTACAGAGTTCTTCAATTATGAACATTTTAAAGTGCAAAAGTTAGAAGCAAAAAAAACATTTACAGTCTGATTGTATAAAAACTTAGGTTAGATATGATTGAGTCTAGTTTTAAATTTGATTAACAGAATTTTAAATAAAGGAAAGGTAGCATTATATATAGGCACAATTAATATATATATGGATGAATATCGACAGTTTGAAAATCTTAAACTTAATAATAATGAAAGCAGATTGTTACCTGGGTTAATACGGAGTGTATCTTGAAAGACGTTACAAAACATGACAACACGTTTTCAGAGTAAAAACTACATTTACTTTTACTTTATAGTATACGCTGCATAAATAAAGTTACTCTGAAAACATTACATTACATTACATTGCACAAAAGGCACTTTCCACCACAAACAACTTTCACATTAGAAGCAGCTAAAAATACGTCTTAACATCGTAGTAACGCAAAGCAATATGGCCGGACGGCATACGTTAGGTTTCTTTGTCAAAAGAAAATGAACGCAGAACTGTCAGCTGGCGTAATCTACCGAGCGGCAGGTGAAATAGGGAAGCAAGTAGGAAAGGTTGCCTAAATAAGTAAATTGAGGCGCGTGAAATAACTGAACGTAACAAAACTTTGCACACTTATCCAGGACCGATGACAATGCAATATTAATTTTGTTTGATGTAGTAAGTGAGCACTGATTATGGGCCCCAGACCATGACGTCATTTTCACCCTCTTCAAAAAGTCGGATTGAATTAAAACTTTGCACACTTATCAAGGACCGATGACAATGCAATATTAATTTTGTTGGGTGTAGTAAGTGAGCACTGATCATGGTCCCCTAAACACGTTTTCGGCAGTCATTAGAATTGTATAGGCAGGGTGATTCACGACGATATGCAGAAACTTCGGGAGCTCATTCATTTTGTTGGGTGTAGTAAGTGAGCACTGATAATGGTCCCCAGACTGACTGTGACCAACCAAACAGTGACCACGTAACGCAACATTTTCTTTTTTGTAGGGAGGTAAATCGCCGTTTCGCGTCACGTCACGTAACGCAACATTTTCTTTTTTGTAGGGAGGTAAATCGCCGTTTCGCGTCACGTCACGTAACGCAACATTTTCGCTTAGACCGGTGTGTTGATTATGTATATCCTCTTATACATATATATGTATACTTGTGTATAGTATATATGAAGAACAAGGACCGATGACAATGCAATATAAATATTTTGGGTGTAGTAAGTGAGCACTGATCATCATCCCCAGAACACGACGTGATTTTCACGCCCTTCAAAACGTCTGATTGATTTGAAACTTTGAACACTTATCAAGGACCGATGACAATGCAATATAAATTTGTTTGGGTTTAGTAAGTCAGCACTGATCATGGTTACCAGAACACGACGTGATTTTCACCCCTTCAAAACATCTGATTGATTTGAAACTTTGCACACTTATCAAGGACCTATGGCAATGCAATATTATTTTTTTTTTTGTGTAGTAAGTGAGCACTGATCATGGTCCCCAGAACACGAAGTGATATTCACCCCCTTCAAAAAGTCGGATTGTTTTGAAAATTTGCACACTTATCAAGGACCTATGGCAATGCAATATTAATTTTGTTGGGTGTAGTAAGTGAGCACTGATCATGGTCCCCTGAACACGACGTGATTTTCAGCCCCTTCAAAAAGTCGGATTGATTAGAAACTTTGCACACTTATCAAGGACTGATAACCATGCAATATTTATTTTGTTGGGTGTAGCAAGTGAGCACTGATCATGGTCCCTTGAACACGTTTTGGGCAGTCATTAAAAATTTTATATGCAGGGTTATTCACGACGATATGCAGAAACTTCGGGAGCTTATTCATTTTGTTGGGTGTAGTAAGTGAGCACTGATCATGGTCCCCAGACTAACTGTGACCAACCAAACAGTGACCACGTAACGCAACATTTTCTTTTCTGTAGGGAGGTAAATCGCCGTTTCGCGTCACGTCACGTAACGCAACAATTTCGCTTAGACCGGTGTGTTGATTATGTATATCCTCTTATAGATATATATATATACTTGTGTATAGTATATATGAAGAACAAGGACCGATGACAATGCAATATTAATTTTTTTGGGTGTAGTAAGTGAGCACTGATTATGGTCCCCTGAACACATTTTCGGCAGTCATTAAAAATGTTATATGCAGGGTGATTCACGACGATATGCAGAAACTTCGGGAGATCATTCATTTTGTTGGGAGTAGTAAGTGAGCACTGATCATGGTCCCCAGACTAACTGTGACCAACCAAACAGATGCAACGATAGTATTCATAAGCGTATGTAAAACAGAAGGGAAAAATGGGATATTAATTTTAAAATATGCCTTTAGTGTTCGTTAGTGTTTTTATAAAAGAATAGGCTATCATCTACTAAATAGTAGGGCTACTCTAAGTTACGACTAGTTTTTCTCAAAATATATTAAATCAATAGTAGGTCTACCTGCATATACCATTGGATGGTTAAAGAAGTATAACTTCCACCGTCTGGTCCAACGCAGACCTAAATCATTTTTTTTTTAAATTGTATTGTTTGCTTTGTATGGTATTAAATATATATCTAAAGAACATTTACCTGTAAAACATGATTATATAAATCCGCCATGGAAAAAAAGTAATTTTCACTCACCCATTTTATATTCGCTTTCGTGTCCACGACAATTCAAATAATTTCACAATATGTTGCTGCAATATGTTGGCGTCTGAAACACAAAAAATAATAGTAGAAAACACGCGGTATTATTTTATTAAATCAATATTCATTGGGATATAATGTTCCGAGCACTTTCTGAGCTGATTCCACTATCGAAAGTAGTGGAAATAAACGGTACCAGGAACTGGCACATACTTTCTTACAAACATATTTAAATTATTAAACAGATTCAATGTGACTTCATAATTGTAGGAATGGTAGGAGAGGTGATTTATTAAAGTAGGAGATTAACTAATAAATATTATTATTATTATCTAGAGAGAAAACTATTCCATCGATTTCGAACAAATTTGCAACAAAATACGTCAATTAGGCCTGCATAGATGCACGAAAAAAGGTTTTGAAAAAATTTGAAAAACAGCTCACTTTATGGCAAAAAAAAAAACAACCCCAAACATCACTTGTTATTATTATTATTAGCTAAACGAGAATTTTTAGAAGGATGCGGATTTTTGCATATGGTAGGGTACATTAAATTAAATTTGATCAAAATCGTTATAGCCGTTTTTTTATTTAACCAATGATAACTGATTTTTTAGGTTTTTTTGCCAAAAAGGGGGTTGTTTTTCAAAATGTTTCAAACCCGTTTTTCGTGTATTTATACAGGCCTACTTGACATGTCTGGTGCAAATTTGTTTGAAATCGATCGAATAGAGAGAATCTTAAATTTCGCTCTAGCTTTGTATAGATGCAGACATACATACAGACATACAGACATAAATAGATACAGACATACAGACAGACATTTTGTAAAAAACACTTTTTTGGATTCAGGGGATCACAAAACGGATATTTCCACAAATATCTCAACATCGATTTTTTTTTTGCGATCACTATACTTCCTCTATACTATAGACCCTAGTATATTGAGAAAGTAATACAGACATACAGACAGACATTTTGTAAAACCACTTTTTGGACTCTGGGGCCCCCAAAACGGATATTTCCACAAAAAACTCAACATCGATTTTTTTCTGAGATCACTATACTTTCTCTATACTATAGACCCTAGTATAGTGAGAAAGTAATACAAACATACAGACATTTTGTAAAAACCACTTTTTTGGACTCACTGGGTCCCAAATTGGATATTTCCACAAAAATCTCAACATTGATTTTTTTGCGATCACTATACTTTCTCTATACTATAGTATGGTGAAAAAATAAAAGTTGATATAAACATAGGTACGGAAAGGCTTGGGTTTCGATTAAATCCGCCATTTTGTTTATTTAACACTCAATATCTTCGGAAATAGAAAAGATATTTCCCTCAAATTTGGTGTACGTATTTGTCACGTAAATTTTTACCATTGCACAAAACGCCTGAACGTTTTTTTGTGTATTTTTAAAAATGGCGGTTATTTAAAATGTGTAATGTAAAATTTTTGTATACAGCTTATTTCAGAAAAAAAAAATTTTTTTTTTTTTTTGTTCATTATTTTCCCTGTACAAAAGAATTGGTAACACTATTAACTGTTAGTTATAATAAAACTAAATAATAATATGTAACTTTAAACAATTATTAAACAACTTATTAACTTAAAATAATTCAAATTGAACTTAAATAATGTTATACAATAATTTCAACAATATTTTAAACTTAAACAAACAATGAAAGAAATCATAAAATTACCCTTCTGGTACAAGGAAAATGTAGGTACTTTATTTAGGCTTTAATAAGCCTGTTTAGAAGCTACCCTCATTAAGAAAAAAAAAATTAAATTATACTTATCAGACTTCGAATAAAAAACAAAGGGCGGTGAAAACTTATAACATACTTTAACAAAATAAGAATACAAAAAACAAAAATTAGCACAAAGTGTGGAGTCTAAATTGAAAACAAAGGTTATTAAGAAAATACACAGAAGTAATACTAAAAATACTTTAACATATATTATACTAGAAAATTCAACGCAATACACACGCACAAAAATAAACACAGTCACACATACATTCACACACAACAGTCCTAAAACAGCGTTCACATGTTCATTAAGTTTTTTAAATTACAATTTAAAAAATGCTATTTATATCATCTAAATCGTATAGCCATCTCCTCAAAAGCTTTAGAAAGGTGTTACAATTTTTATATTTTTTAATATATTCTGGCATATTATTAAAAAGTTTTGGGGCAACAAATGAATAAAATTTCATAAAACAAGTCTTATTGGGCTTTGGTACAGGATGTTGCGCACCACGCCTAAGTCTCATTTTATCTGGGTTAAGTACTAGTTCCATATTTCCACTCCGTTTGTAAAATATCTTTAGGACTTTGTATACGTAAAGATGCTGCAGTGGAAGTATTTTTAAATATCTGAAAAGAGGCATTGAAGGAACGCTTTTAGTATGACAAATAAGCCGAACTCATCGTTTTTGGATACTCAAAATCTGTTTAAGATTAGAAATGTAAGTACCTCCCCAACATGCCAAACCATAAGTTAGTCTACTATGTATTAACGAGAAATATACAGTTTTTAAAACATAACTAGGAGCTAAGTTTTTCAAAAAGTAAAGCACGCGCATTATCTGGTTTAATTTTGTTTGTAGTTCTCTTACATGAGGTTTCCAAGAAACTCTAAATCCCACAGTCAAGCACATTATAAGAAAAAAAAAGTTAATTTTGAAAGACAAACATAAAGGATTTTTTATTGTCCCCGTAGCTGAAACATAAACCGAGTTGTTAGCTAAAAACTATATACATAATGTCCTTGTAGTTGTCTTTAATAGGCAAGTTTAGTATAAAAATAAAGTAAGGCCGGTATCACACTTCAAGGGACATAACAAGAAGAGACGCGACAAATTGCCTCCCGGTGCAAGCAAGATCCAATGCATTTTAAATTAGGAGTTTCATATAGAAGGAGACGCGACAAAATGTCCCTAGTTGCTATGAGACACGAGAAGGAGCAATTGCTTGACAGCTCATACTTTGTCGCGAGCAGACAGTCTGTTCAACTCGTGCTTGCCCACGTGCGTTAGATTCATTCCAAAGGGTCATCGCGTGGTTGAAAATGAGTTCGTGTCGTGTTTGTATTGAAGGTGGAACTCGATGCATACAAACTCGTGGCCCAAAAAAAGATATAAAGAAAATAGCCAAATTAAAGAAAACAAATACCATTTTTAGCCGAATTTTTGAAGAAAATAAGAGCTATTACACTCGACCAAACTTGAAAACGTTTCGTCGGAGGGTAAAACTTCGTTTCTATCCGTTTCAGACCATTTGTAGATGATCCCCAAAATTCATTACTTTTTATTCCCGGATTGATAAGTGGTAGTAAATATGCTTCAAAATTGCTGATTTTTTTGTGAAGGGGTCTTAGTAGGATTCTTCAGATACACTTTTTTTTTGTTTTACAATCCGATTCAAAATGGCGGAGTTATACCGATTAATCGTTTTTGGGTAGTTATTTAAGGGTTTATAAGTATATGGGGTTTTCCCACCTTGATACAATGGTAGTAAATATGCTTCAAAATAGCTAAAATGTTAGTGGAAGGGTCCTTGCGTGACGTCCCAGACACTGATATTTTTATTTTCCGATTTTACAAAAAATAGCGGCTTGTTTGATTCAAACCAAAATGGCAAAGTTAGAGCGAGGAAATTGCATTATTTCTCCCACTCATAAGCCCGTGTGCTGTTTTTGAGCTATATCGTTCGAAAGGTAATTAAATTTACTACAATCCTGTGCAAAGGTATTTCAGGTACGGTCCCCGGAAAAAGGAACAAAATTGATAGGAAGCTCCCGATAAATGATTTTTGCATTATCCATGTCAGGTTTTGGCAAAATTTCTCCCACTCATAAGCCCATGTGAAATGTTTGAGCTATATCGTTCGAAAGGTAATTAAATTTACTACAATCCTGTGCAAAGGTATTTCAGGTACGGTCCCCGGAAAAAGGAACAAAATTGATAGGAAGCTCCCGATAAATTATTTTTGCATTATCCATATCAGGTTTTGGCAAAATTTCTCCCACTCATAAGCCCATGTGAAATTGTTGAGCTATATCGTTCGAAAGGTAATTAAATTTACTACAATCCTGTG